>SJXQ01008112.1:156471-429363 GCA_006408695.1 Aepyceros melampus
CAATAGTGTCACGATGAGCAAGCTGGACTTCAAGGAATTCTGCTTATGGAACGACATTCAGAAGTGGCAGGAAATATACAGTTTGACTGTTGCTGGTTTAGGGACCGTGGGCAGCGGGGACCTCCCCAGGGACCTTCGAGGCATCAGCACTCTACTTGAATGAGGCTCTCCACGACAGTATCGTCCGAAGCCACTCAGATGAGGGAGGAGACGTAGGTGTTGTGTTGACAGCTTCATCAGCTCTCTGGTCAGTTTTCCGAGCCTTCAGAACTCTCTGACAGAGGTGGCACTGGCCAAATCCAGGTGGACATGCAGGAGGGGCTGCAGCTGTCCCTGGATTCCTGAACGGGAGCCCGGGACCTGCCCTCTCATCGCCTTCCTATAGGAGTTACCTTGGACTCTCCCCGTTTCACGCAGGGCCGATCCTGTCCGCGGACATACCTTCAGGAGCCTTTGCATTCTCCTAGCCCCCGACACCCAGCTTCTCGAGTCCACAGCCAGGGCCCAACGTGCTTCTGCAGGCCGTGCCCCCAGCACACCCCATCTCACCCCCACTGCACTCCTCTCCTGCACCTGTGCCATGCTCAACGCTTGTGTTGCTTCCACAGCACAAAGGCCCTTCTCTCAGTTCTGGGAAGATCACTTCAGTCCCTACACATCCATTTCATTACCACCTGGGAGGCGAAATCCAGGCCATCACAGGCCCACGAGCCTCAGGACCTTTGTCTGTGCTCTGCTCCCAGCCTGCCAGGCCCAGGAGGAAATATATTCACCCCAGTTGCTGCTGTCTCTAAAAAAAAAAAAAGAAAAAGAAAAAAAAAGTTCAAACTTTTCTCATGTCGTCGCTATAAACTCTTATGCATACCTCCAAGCCTTTTTTTGAAGAACTCACATACAGCTCAAGATTCTAAGCCTGTGTTATTTTGAGCTACGATTCATAATTTTACATAATTAGGTCAAGAAAGTTCAATAGCCATTTACTCGCTCATTACAAAAATCCATCAGCTCCCCCTTCTTTGCCCCAGGAAAGGATGAAGCTGTGTTGAAATTAAAGGTTCTGTAAGCAAAGGAGACCCTGGATCAGATGCTGCCTAAGTATTGAGTTGGCCAAAAAGTTCGTTTGGGTTTTTCAGTAAGATGTTATGGAGAAACCAGAATGAACTTTTTTGGCCAAGCCAATACTATGTGCCCAAGGTTTTTGTTTTGTTCTTCACAGTTCTGTCATATCACCTAAAGAAGGAAGAGAACTATGAACACTCTTCCTGAAAATAATTAATGATTGATTTGTTGTGCTTGGAATGTGTAACACAGGGAATTCCAGAGACTCTGACTACCCTTACGTGTGGGCAGGAGAAACTGTACATGTCTTTCTGAAGAAATGATCTCTGCTTGAATATCCTGCTTGTGATCAGGAGAGTGCTGTTATGGATTTAAGGCCTGCTCTGCAATTCCACCCTAAAGAGAGACTCTATTTTAACAAACAAGCAAAGATACAGACTAAGAAAAAACTCCCTTATCAAGTGGATATTTGTAGAAACCCACATGCTTCCTTTGCAGGAGTAGCCTTTGGCAATCATTCTCATTCTGTCTCTGATGTTCATTAGATTGGATAACCTTGGATGAATCAATAGCCTGTAAAATAACCCCCAAAAGTAGTTTGCAAGATTTTATAAATTCAAACATGTCAGACATTTAGCATCATGTCTGGAATAGCAAAGCTATTCATTAAATACCATTTTCTTACTCTTCTCTTTCTTCCATATGTAGCGTTTAAAACTTACTGTGTATACCACTTGGAATTTTATGTAAGCTTTGGGAAAATACTCTTTAATATGTGTGCTTTAGAACTGTGAAAGAATTTACCCCAGTTACACACCCCATTTATATGGGGAACAAAAGCGTATAACACTGTGTGAAAAATCAGGGCCAAACCCCTTTTGCAGGTCTTTAGACTAGTTAAATATTCCCCACACTAAAACATGCACGTTGGCCGGCTCTGCCTGATCTAAGAGATGGGAGGTTGAAAGCAGAGTACAGAGCACTTAAGAATCTTGGGCAGTATCAGGCACCAAAAGAAAATTATTATCTGTTTTATCTTCCTTCTAATAACCTACTTAAAAATGAAAGTATATTTGGATGAATTCCAGCTGAAAGAAACCCCCCTCTGAAAAGAGGATTCTGCCAGCTTTTCTAAGTCTGTTGTACATATACTCCATGGGATATTGTGCCATATGCTTGGCATGAAAGATTAAAGTGAATAATGGGAAAAAGAAAAAAGTTTCTTCGAGTCAAAAAAATTTTTCTCTTGAGCAAAAGGTGATCATGAACTTTTGATGTTGTAATCATTCTGACTGAAGGATAACATGTCTAAAGGGTTATGTTAGGACCAACATAGATGTGTCTTTGTTTTGAATCAGGGTTTAACATATAAAGGACTTCTGAATAACAACACCTGGACTTCCCTGGTGGTCCGGTGGTGAAGAATCTGCCTGCAATGCAGGAGACCCAGATTCGATCCCTGGGTTGTGAAGTTTCCCTGGAGAAGAGAATAGCCACCCACTCCAGTATTCTTGCCTGGATAATTCCATGGACAAGGGAGCCTGGAGAGCTACAGTCCATGGGGCCACAAAGAGTCAGACACAATTCAGTGACTAAGCAACAATACTTTATTCACAGACTAAAGCACTTCAATTGATATAATAGTTCTTATCAAAGGTTTAGAAAGTACTTCAGTCAAGGCTGTTAAGCTTGGGGAAAAGAAAAAAAGAGAGAGAGAGAGAGAAAGGGACTCCTCACGTGGTGTAACTGAAAATCTATGGAAACACACACCTCTTACCTCTTTACCTTCTTCATCTAAATTTCCCCCTGTAGAGGCTTGATATGATGTAAATCCATTCCAGATACAAACTTGGACTTCCTGTTATGTGTGGAGTTGTCAGAGAAATATTTGGGACATGCTCATGTTAAAAATGTATTCATCATTTATCTGAAATCCAAGTTTCCCTGAACATCCTGTGTTTATTTGCTACTTTGGCAACCTGATTACATGTCATGCCTCGTGGTAAGTCTGGGTTTAAAACACCATTACTTAGTTCAAGGAACTCATCCCCTTCAAGGACTCTCTGCGACTCTACTGTGCTCAATGGGTAGAAACCCACCGCAAGAGAAACTCTTTGATTCAGCTCCATATTCTACAGACCAGGAAGCTGGAGCCTTAAGAGGTCACCTGATTGGCTCAAAGGCAGAAAGTTGCTCCAAGGCAAAGGTGGTACTGGGTCTCATATTTCAAGATTCTTTCCAGGGTACCTCTGTCCATTGGCCTCTTCTCTCTTGCTCCTGAATGCTCTTTGTGTTAGGATAAAACGGGAGACTGACATTGACTTGGTGGAGAGACGGAGGCTTATAATAGAAATAATCTGATTTCTTTTGATGAGAAAGATAACTGCATTTTAATCATTCTTTTACACAGAAGAGTGTGTAAGAAAGAGTCAAATGGGACAGAGCATACATTCGGTTATACGTGTTCCTGTTAAATGAATCACATTAACTTATAAGCTCACCTTATGTAGATGAGAACATTATCCCATGATAAGGATATCTCTCATTGAAATGGTAAAAGTATACCCTTGAGACTTCGACCTCCAGAGGAGTGGATTCTACCTGCCCGGGCATGTTATATTGAATTGAGGTCACAGTTATGCAAATAACATTCCAAACATTTTTCTCCCACTGACCTAAGGGGGCAGTTCAAGCTCCCACCTCTCCCATTGGTGAGGAACTCTGACTCCTGGACTTGGAGAACTCTCCAGCCCTAGAACGAAGTTGTTGCTGTTCACGTGCCTTCTGGGATGGCCCCAATCCTCTCCCACCTTTCCTCACCCTTGCCCTTAGTCAGCATGACAACACTTGACTAAGAAATTCTACTTGAACTTTGGTTGATTTCAGAAGAGTGGCATGACTTAAATGTTGACCATTTACTGATTAACTGTGAAGACAGAATTCCTCAAAACCGTGAAATAAAGTTTGAAGCCAAAAATTTGACCCAGGAAAACTGTAAACATATTTTCTTAGGATCCTTGACATTTATGACTTTTCTGTGGGATCGCAGC
This sequence comes from Aepyceros melampus, assembly GCA_006408695.1. Lineage (NCBI taxonomy): Eukaryota > Metazoa > Chordata > Mammalia > Artiodactyla > Bovidae > Aepyceros > Aepyceros melampus. The sequence goes on from SJXQ01008112.1 coordinate 160,581, forward strand.
TCTAGATAATGAATTGCTACGTTCTTCATCTTTGGGATATTTCTTCTCCTTTTTTTTTTTTTTCCTCAGACCTCCTGGCCATTAGAAATTGGTCTTTTCTTTATCAAGCATGTCCATATATATAAATTATGGAATTGTTGATGACAGGTCTGTTATTTTATAGTTGCAAAAAGATCCCTAATAAGCATCATCACAAACATATGATAATAAGAACATTCTCAGGTGGCCATAGTGGTAAAGAGCCTGCCTGCCAAGGCAGGAGACTTAAGAGATGCAGGTTCAATCCCTGGGTCGGGAGGATCCCCTGGAAGAGGGCATGGCAACCCACTCCAGTATTCCTGCCTGGAGAATCCCACAGACAGAGGAGCCTGGCGGGCTGCAGTCCATGGGGCTGCAAAGAGACGGACATGATTGAAGTGACTTAACACGCACACAAGAACATTCAGAACAGGACTGAGCAGAAGTTAGGAGCTGTGCTTACAGCTGATGGTAGTTCCTTCTTTCTCAACAAATTCAAGAGAGATGGATGTAGGGCTTGCCAGGTGGCTCAATGGTAAAGAATGCAGCCGCCAATGCAGTAGACACGGTTTCATCCCTGGCCCAGGAAGATCCCACAAGCCGTGGAGCAACTAATGCCATGTGCCGCAACTATTGAGCCTGTGCTCTAAAGCCCGAGAGCTGCAACTACTGAACCCCCGTGCTGAAAATACATGTGCCTGGAGTCCACGGTCCACAAGAGACGCCTTCATGCCACCACTAGAGAGGACCCCCTACTCATCACAACTAGAGAAAAGCCCTCACAGCTACAAAGACCTCGCGCAGCCACAGAAATAACTAACTAAATAAATAAGCAAATATTTTTTTAAAAGAGAGAGAAAGAGAAACTTGTTATATCCTTAAAAAACTACGAGAGTCAGCGCAGGTATCCCCTGATTTTCAAAAGTTTACTCTACGCCACTCTGCTTTTACAGAAGACCTGCATGAGTACTTACTTTCTCTAAGGAAAGAAATCTGAAGGAGATTTTTGCTTTGACCATAAAAGGCAAAAAGCAAAATAAGTGATCAGCATTTGTTTTGCATTGTAGAGGCAGAGGGGTGCCCGGAACAAGGAGGGTGGCCCTACCAAGCTTCTTCCCCACAACCATGCTCAGCACCCAGCCACCGTGGCTTTGAACTGTGTCTTTGAGCATCTGTGCTTTATCTCCATGTATTTTGTGCTTCCGTTAGCAAGACATGTCCTAAGATAATCGCTTCTTTGCTTTACACCACTGTGGCTTGTGAAAGGTTCCACTGAAACACTCTACTTTCTGATAGCAAGGGAAACCTGTAAAGGTGTACTGAAGGAAGTAGAGATGCATGGAGGGGCTAAACGAGATTATAGGAAAGCAGAAGAATAAACCAGAGGTTTACTCCCTGGCAGTCCACTGCTTAAGACTCAAGGCTGCCATTGCAGGGGGCCGGGAACTAATATCCCACATGCTGTGTGAGATGCTGCCAAAAGATAAAACTACACACAAATAAAAACAGAAAAGCCAGCGTTTGTTTAGGGTGAGTTAACGCTACTATCAGCGTCCCCAACAAAGAGGGCCTAGCCTTACATTCAGTTATTTCCTATCATAACATTTAATATGAATTAAAATAAGAATTAAAAAGTATCATCATAACATTTGTTATTATTACTACCTAAAATTCCATCCAAGTGTCCCATTGCCAAAAGGAACCTCAGAATAAGCAGCCTTCACTGAGTTAAACCTAAAATTATTTCCGCATTGTCATCCTCCAAAGCCAAGTTTAATCTTGTTGTTGATATACTTATCGAAACCTTTTTTAGAATTCATTTATCTCTCAAAAGCAATTCAATTGAGAATGAAAAATATGTTTAGTTTTTTTGATAGAATTTCTCACTGACTTTCTGTTTCTGAGAGTATATCCATTCTATTTGCTATAATGTAATTATTTTCCTTATAGAGGTAATTACTTTGAAGTGGAGCTAAACAACAGTTTCCCCAGACAGCCGTGTATTCTTCTACCTTTAGCTGACATTCAAAACAATGGGTACAAGCAGCTTTCTCAAAGATGGTGCTATTATTATCACTAACTTCCCATTTACTAATAACTTTAACTAATTAGCATTTAACTGGTGAATAAATGCCTCATTAAACCAATTCTGATAGGTTCATAATGCCATCTAGTGGTCAACTTTCAAAATACCATCCCAGGGGCCATTTTCTTTCTACCCATCAAAATAAAGCCTTTATTCTTGAAGAAGTAGCTCCAGATACAGACTAAGAACTATTGGCTGGCATCCTGGGACTCTCAGACAAGGCCATGATGGCATTTCTAACATCGAAGCAGTCTTGGTGAAAATTAATTATCATCCTGTGTGCCTTGGGTTCCTCTTCCATTTGGGGGATGGAGCCAATGCCACCTGGAAAAAGGGGAGTTGCACAAAGCGGTAATCCAATGCACTAGCTGACTCTCATTAGTGCTATGCTACACAGCTCATGCTTCCCAGTGGGGGAATCTAAGTATAAGCACTCAGTTCTCTTCAATACCTTAGATAATAAATGATATTTATGCAACCTTTTTATTAAATAAGACTCTTATGTCATCTAATCCTAACAGCTACTTTGTGAACAAAATGGAATGTACTCGTATTACCCTTGAGGGGACTAAAGTTAATGAAAATTAAGTGATTTGATCAGAGTCAGGCGCCTACAAAAAGCTCAAATTCAATCATAGGTTTTCGGAATCTCAGTGACCCTTTCAATAAGCCACCAGCATAGTAAAAAGCTGATAATTCATGACAAAGGAGACCTTCCTTCAGAAATACAGAAGACTGACTATATACTTATCTATTAATGTGGTTTACTACTTTAGAAGGTATATAAGGAAAAATACATGGTTATCTCAATAGATACTTAGAAAGCAATTGGTAAAATGCAATGCCCATCCTTGATAGCAGTAGACATCTCAATATAGTAAAAGGATGCCACCACAGCTTGGTAAAGATTACAAAAAAGAATCCTATCACAAACCCCTCATTAACGGTGACACCTTATCACTGTCTTCTAAAGCTTGGCTTTTGAGTTTCAAGGATTTGGTAGAACACAGAGCAACTTTTTCCCCGAAGTTGGAGAATAAAAGCATCAAAGAAAAGGTTACATATCCACTGAGACAGAGCCTTTCATTATGTCAGAAATGAAGGGGAAAGGAAAACAGAAAGTAGAAACTGTAACAACATCTGAGGAATCCAGGAGCCAGTGAGCCCCATGGACCGTCTGCTCTCCATGGACGATCCCAGGTAGGGTTCCCAAGACAAGGCCTCAGAGCGCCCCCTACTGCAAGAGGGTGCAGGAGCACTTGAATAGAAATAGGTGGTGAAGGCTCTTCTCCAGCCCCGGCTGGTTTCCTAGGAGCCCAGGGGATGTTTGTGAAGAGTGGGATAATTTTAAGTCCACTTCTGAGGGATGCAGGAGCAGCTAAGAGAGCCCCCAGATCTGGAGAGGCCTCACTGTCAGTAACAGTGGTCCTTCTGAATGAGGACCAGATGGAGGCATGGATGTCTCAAGATAGAGACCCCGATGGTTCCCCAGGACGTATTACCTGGGATCCCCTATGGAACCTACACACAACCTATGAAAAAGTGTAAAGGAGATGTGCAATTTAAAAAGAATATGCTTCTACCACAAGAAAAATTAAGATCGGGACTTCCCAAGTGATCCAGCAGTTAAGACATTGCTTTCCAATGCAGGGGATGTGGATTCGATCCCTGGACAGAAAACTAAGATCCCACAGGCTTCACAGCAAAAAAAAAAAAAATCCTGATTCCCAGGATCTTGCCTTCTTTTGCTATCAGAGGTGATAACTTCAAGGTTAGTTCTGTTGTAATTATTCCAAAGTGTAGCTGAAAGGCTGAACCAGTAAGGAGAAATGCAAGAAACCCCACACAGATGGCAAGGCTCAAAAATTACAATTATATCCAGAAAGGGAATGCTTGAATATAATTCTCTGTTCCTTGGGAAGAACAAAGAGAACTCACATAAACCTCACTTACATGGTTATATTGGAAAACACAAACCAAGCCAAGTGAGTACTGTGCAACTGCTTTAGTATTAAATGTTGTATATAATTTTAGTCATTAACAGTGCTTATTTGTTGTAAAAAAATTTTAGAAAATACAACTGAGAAAAAGAAATAGAAACCATAATATGACCATTGTTAACAAGTATCCTTCTAGACATTTCCTTGTGTACAATTTTGCAAAAAAAGGAAATTGTATCTAATTTATACATGTCTAAGTTTATCTTCTCTTTAGACCACTTTTACCACTTCATGTATGGTGAAGATCTTTAATACTTTATTATCCTTCAAAACTATAGTGTATTCTATTATCCCTCTGGATAAATCTCCCTTTTCTAATAAATATTCAATTATTTCCAATTTCTTATCTGTGTACAAAATAGTTCACTACACATCATTGTTCACATTTGTTAAACTATGTGCTTATGACAGAGTCTTTAAAAATGGAATCACTAGGTCAAAGACATATTTTAAAGATACACTTTAGACAGAATTCCCTGGCGGTCCAAGGGTTGATACTTCTCCTTCCAATGCAAGGGGTGCTGGTTCCACCCATCCCTGGTGGGGAGTTAAGATCCCACATGCCTCACAGCCAAAACAAGACAAAACAGAAAACAGAAGCAATATTGTAACAAATTCATTAAAGCCTTTTAAAAACTGCTGCTGCTGCTACTAAGTTGCTTCAGTCGTGTCCAACTCTGTGCGACCTCATAGACAGCAGCCCACCAGGCCAGGCAAGAACACTGGAGTGGGTTGCCATTTCCTTCTCCAATGCATTTAAAAACTGGTCTACATCAAAAGAAATCTTCAAAAATAATAAAGACACACATTAGAAAGAAAGTGAAAGTCACTCAGTTGTGTCCCCATGGACTCTGCAACCCCATGGACTATACAGTCCATGGAATTCTCCAGGCCAGAATACCAGAGTGGGTAGCCTTTCCCTTCTTCAGGGGATCTTCCCAATTCAGGGATCAAACCCAGGCCTCTCACATTGCAAATGGATTCTTACCAGCTGAGCCACAAGGGAAGCCCAAGAATATTGGAGTGGGTAGCCTATCCCTTCTCCGGCAGATCTTCCTGACCCAGGAAGTGAACTGGGGTCTCCTGCCTTGCAGGCGGATTCTTGACCAACTGAGCTATCAGGGAAACTTATACTGGTTTGCACTGCTGACAACTCTGTGTGAGAGGAATTTTATCACTTCAGGAACTGCTCTGTGCAGAAACTATGGGTTTTTCTTTTTTTCTCTATTTTTTGGCTGTGCCACTCGGCATGCCAGGTCTTAGTTCCCTGAGAAGGGACTGAACCCACACCTCCTGTGGTGAAAGCATGGAGTCTTAACCCCTGGACCACTAGGAGGTCCCACGATGGGTACTTCTATGTGTTCTTCCAAGGTTTTGTCTGCTGGGATTCTGGCAGTGATGTCAAAGGAAGCTGATGCATCGAACTATCACATATGAAACACAACCACCTGTGAGCTTCCTCACTTCTCCTTTCACCCTAAATACAGACAACTTCAGCAAACGCCCAGCCTACTGAGACTCTCTAAGTCGTGATCTGACCGCAGCCAAAGACTTGTGTGTGTGCTTATGCTCCGTTGCTCAAGCGAATCTTGTGACTCTTGTGACTCTTGTGACTCTTGTAACCCCATGGACTGTAGCCTGCCAGGGTCCTCTGTCCATGGGATCTCCCAGGCAGGAACACTGGAGTGTTTTGCCATTTCCTTCTCCAAGGGATCTTCCCAACCCAGGGATCGAACCTGCATCTCTTGTGTCTCCTGGATTGGCAGGCGGATTCTTTACCACTGTGCCACCTGGGAAATAGCCAAAGACAGCCACCAGCAATCCTCCTCTCATTCTGTGCATGTGCCTCACCTCCCATACAAAGGTGAGGTCTCTTTCTCTAGTCTTATATCTAGAATAACCTTGGGACTTACTTTGACCAATAGAATACAATAGAAGCACCATCAAGACAGTTCTGAATCTAGGCTTTCAGAGACCTGGCATCTTATACCTGGCTTCTCAGAGCCTTGATCACCACATAGAGACCTGGCTCTCCTGATGGAGAATGAAGGAGGAATTGCAGCCTTCTGAATAGTCCAGTCTTCCCTTCCAGGATGCCAGACCTGTGAGCAAGGCCGTCATATATTGCTGGCCAAGCTCTCCTCCGAAATCAGCCTCACATGTGATCTCAGCAGACACTGTGTAGATTAGAAAAACCATCCAGCTGAGCTTAGCTTCCCCTTGGAAGAAAAGCTATGACCAACCTAGACAGCATATTAAAAAGCAGAGACGTTACTTTGCCTACAAATGTCCATCTAGTCAAAGCTATGATTTTTCCAGTAGGCATGTATGGATGTGAGAGTTGGACCAAAAAGAAAGTTGAGTGCCAAAGAATTGATGCTTTCAAACTGTGGTGTTGGAGAAGACTCTTGAGAGTCCCTTGGAATGCAAGGAAACTCAACCAGTCCATCCTAAAGGAAATCAGTCCTGAGTGTTCATTGGAAGGACTGATGCTAGAGCTGAAGCTCCAGTACTTTGGCCACCTGATGCAAAGAACTGATTCATTGAAAAAGACCCTGATGCTGGGAAAGATTGAAGGCAGGAGGAGAAGGGGATAACAGAGGATGAGATGGTTGGATGGCATCACCAACTCGATGGACATGAGTTTGAGCAAGCTCCAGGAGTTGGTGATGGACAGGGAAGCCTGGTGGGCTGCAGTCCTTGAGGTCACAAAGAGTTGGACATGACCGAGCAACTGAACTGATGAGCCCAGCCAAACACAGAATGATGAGAAATAAGAAAATATTATTATTTAAAGCCACTAAGTTTTGGAGTGGTTGTTACATAGCAATAGGTATTTGAAACATCAGTTACTTGTAGTTTTTAAAGGCTATAGAGATGGTTTTTACACACAGCTATGGAAAAGACTGCTACCCTCCCCCCTTACTCTATATTCCTTATTATTTTCTTAGAGACCTCATGGGTTTTAGCTATTTAGATGGCAAATCAGAATAAAAAATATATATGTCCTAGTCTTCTTGTGTCCAGTGGGGCAACTTGACTAAGTTCTAGCCATAAGAAGTATCAGGTGAGACTTCCAAGAAGTTTAAGTCTTCAAAAGGAGGGGTACATTCTTCTCCCTTACCCATTTTTTTTCCCTCCTGGCTGAATGCTAAAATAATGACTGAGGCTCAGGCACCCATGTTAGACCCTGTGTGCTTAGTAGCTCAGTCATGTCCAACTCTTTCAACCCCATAGATGTAGCCTGCCAGTCTTCTCTGTCCATGGGATTCTCCAGGCAAGAATACTGGAGTGGGTTGCCATTTCCTTCTCCAGGGGATCTTCCAGACCCAGGAATCAAACCCAGGTCTCCTGCATTGCAGGCAGATTCTTTACTGACTGAGCTATGAGGAAAGCCCCATGTTGGATCCTGCTGCTGCTGCTAAGTCGCTTCAGTCGTGTCCGACTGTGTGACCCCATAGATGGCAGCCCATCAGACTCCCCCATCCTTGGGATTCTCTAGGCAAGAACACTGGAGTGGGTTGCCATTTCCTTCTCCAATGCATGAAAGTGAAAAGTGAAAGTGGAGTCGCTCAGTCGTGTCCAACTCCTAGCGACCCCATGGACTGCAGCCCACCAAGCTCTCCGACCATGGGATTTTCCAGGCAAGAGTACTAAGGCACCATAAAAATGTTGCAAAACAAAACAATAGGAATAATTTGGTCCTTGATGTTGATCCAGGCCATAAAAGTTCTAGACTGCCTACTGTTCTGACTCTTTTTATGGAAGAGAAACAAACTTCTGCTTTGTTTCAATCCACTGTAACTTGAGGTTCTCTGTCACATGCTGCTGCTGCTGCTAAGTCGCTTCAGTAGTGTCCGACTCTGTGCGACCCCATAGACGGCAGCCCACCAGGCTCCCCGTCCCTGAGATTCTCCAGGCAAGGACATTGGAGTGGGTTGCCATTTCTTTCTCCAATGCATGAAAGTGAAAAGTGAAAATGAAGTCACTCAGTCGTGTCCAACTCTTCGAGACCCCATGGACTGCAGCCTACCAGGCTCCTCCGTCCATGGATTTTCCAGGCAAGAGTACTGGAGTGGGGTGCCATCGCCTTCTCCGTCTGTCACATGCAGCCCAAATTAATTCACAGAATTTTCCAAACTTAATGAAAGAAATCAAACAGATCCAAGCATTTCAGAGAATGTGTGCATGCCTGCTCCTTCACTCAGTCATGTCTGACTCTTTGCAACCCTGTGGACTGTAGCCCTCCAGGCTCCTCTGTCCATGGGGTTTCCCAGGCAAGAACACTGGAGTGGGGTGCCATTCCCTCCCCAGTGGATCTTCCAGACCCAGAGATCGAACCTGCATCTCCTGGAGCTCCGGCACTGGCAGGCAGATTCTTTACCATTGAGCCATCTGGGAAGCCACTGCAGAGAATTAAAAAGAAGAGTAAATAAACACTCCCCCCAAGTCCCTGAACATATCATAGCAAAAATGCTGAAAATCAAGCATAAACAAAAAATTCTTGAAGGTTGCCGGAGTAAAAAGAAATATACATATAAAGGGAAAATATCAGCAAAATTCTCTTCAGAAACCATGCAAAACAGTAATGTGACCTCTTCTGAGTCTTAAAAAACAAAAACCTGGCAACCCAGATTCTCAACCCAATGAAAATATCTTTTTAAAATGAAGGTGAAATAAAGAGTTCTCCAGAAAAACAAAAGCTTAGACAATTCACTGCAAAAATACTTGTACCACCAGGGATGTTTAAGGAAGCTTTCTAGTTTGAAGGAATGAGATGCCAGGTGGAAATTTAGATTTACACAAAGATGTCAAGATATTCCAATATGGTAAAAAGAAAGATAAATATAAAAGGCACATTTTCTTATTTTTAACCATTTTAAAACATAATTGTCTAAAGCAAAAATAGTAACAGTGTATTATGTATTGTGGTGTTTATAACAAGTATAGGAGTAATGTGTATAACAAAGTGCAAAGATTTGAGGGAGGAAATGAAAGCATACTATTATAAGTTATTGCACAGTATATGAAGGTGCATAATATTTGAAAGCAGCTTCTGATGACTTAAGAATGCTATTTGAAATCCTAGAACATCCACCAAAATAAGAAAACCTGCAGTATAAGTAATATCGTTGTTCCTGTGGTGCAGTGGCTAAGTCTTGTCCAGCTCTTTGCAACCACATGGACTGCAGCACTGCAGGCTCCTCTGTCCCCTGCTGTTTGCTCAGATTCATGTCCATTGATCAGTGATGCTGCTAACCACCCTGTCCTCTGCCACCCTCTTTGTCCCAGCTTCAGGGTCTCTTCTGATGCATTGGCTTTTCACGTCAGGTGGCCTTATGTTAGGTTTCACCCTTGCAAATGCAGTTGTTTTCCTTGTTAGTGTACAGAAACACAACTGATTTTTGTCTGTTGATTTTGGATCCTGTAACTCTAATGAATTCATTTATCACTTCTGAAAGTTTCTTTCTTGTGGAGTCTTTGGGGTTTTCTATATATGTAAGATCATGCTGTTTACTTTCTTCCTTTTTTTTTTTTTTTTTTTTTGCCTGATTGCTCTACTTAGGCCTTTCAGTACTAAGTTAAATAGAAGTGGTGAGAGTGGACATCCTCGCCTTCTTGATTGTAGAGAAAAAACTCTCTGTCTTTTCCTGCAGAGTACATTAGCCATGGGCTTTTCTTAATATGGTCTTTTTTATGTTGAGGTGATTTCTTCCTTGTTTGTTGAGCAATTCTTTTATGAAAGGGTGCTGAATTTTGTCAAATATGTTTTGTGCCTCTATTGTCATGATCATGTGATTTGAATGCTTTATTCTGTTAATGTGGTACATTGTATTAATTGGCTTTCATAGGTCAAAACAGCCTATGTGTAATCTTTTTAATGTGTGGTTACATTAGTTTGCTAGCATTTTGTTGAGGATTTTTTCATCTATATTACCCAAGTTCATTGACCTATAATTTTTTTTGTGTGTGTGTGGGGTGGGGGTCTTTGTCTGGCTTACCAATAATCCTAGCTTTATAATTTGAAAGTGCTCCCTTGTCTTCAATTTTTTGAATGAGTTTGAGAAGGCTTGGCATTAGTTCTTCTTTAAATGTTAATAGAATTCACCAGTGAAACTGTCTGGTCCTGGGCTTTTCTTATTGGGAAGTTTTTGATTACTGATTCAATCTCCATCCTAGTTATAGGTGAGTTCAGTCTTTATATTGCGTCATAATTTTGTCTTGTTAAGCTGTGTTTTTCTAAGAATTTGCACATTTTTCTAGGTTATCCAGTTTTTGGTGTACAGTTGTTCATAGTAGTCTCTTATACTTTTCATTTTTGTGTTGGTCTAAGTCAGGGTTTGTCAATTTTGTTTACTTAAAAAAAACAAAATTTCATTATTATTTTTCTATTTTTTAATTTCATTTATTTCTGCTCTAATCTTTGTCATTTCTTTCCTTTTACTAACTTTGGACTTTCTTTGTTCTTTTTTCTAGCTCCTTGAGCTGTACAGTTAGGTTGTTTATTTGAAATCATCCTTCTTTCCTCATGTAGGCATTTTTAACTTGCCTCTTAGTACTGTTCTTGCTTACATTTGCTTTTAGGAGAACTTTACATTCACGTAATAACTATAATGTTGATGACTACAGTAATATAATGCTTGATGTGAAAGACAAGGAAAAACAATGCCAGCATGTCAGTTGTGTTTCTAAAAAGGTATTAATAACCTATATGTATGCATCATTATTTGCCGACTAAGGTCCGTCTAGTCAAAGCTATGGCTTTTCCAGTAGTCATGTATGGGTGTGAGAGTTGGACTGTGAAGAAGGCTGAGCACCAAAGAATTGATGTTTTTGAAATGTGGTGTTGGAGAAGACTCTTGAGAGTCCCTTGGACTCTCTCAAGAGATCCAACCAGTCCATTCTGAAGGAGATCAACCCTGGGATTTCTTTGGAAGGACTGATGCTAAAGCTGAAACTCCAGTACTTTGCCACCTCATGCGAAGAGTTAACTCATTGGAAAAGACTCTGATGCTGGGAGGGATTGGGGGCAGGAGAAGGAGGGGATGACAGAGGATGAGATGGCTGGATGGCATCACTGACTCGATGGACGTGAGTCTGGGTGAACTCCAGGAGTGGTGATGGACAGGGAGGCCTGGCGTGCTGCGATTCATGGGGTCGCAAAGAGTTGGACACGACTGAGAGACTGAAATGAACTGTACTGAACTGATGCATCATCATTAAAACCTGCAACAGAGGCAGTCCCAAGATGGTGGAGGAATAGGATAGGGAGACCACTTTCTCCTCCACAAATTCATAAAAAAAAAATCATTTTAATGCTGAACAACTTCCATGAAACAACTTCTGAACACTGGCAGAGGACACCAGGCACCCAGAAAGGCAGCCCATTCCCTTCGAAAGGAGGTAGAACAAAATATAAAAGGCAGAGAGACAAAAGAGTTAGGGGCAGAGATCCGTCCTGGGGAAGGAGTCACAAGGAGGAGAAGTTTCCAAACAGTAGGAAATCACAGGTGGGTCTATGGGGAGTTTTGGAATCTCAGAGGGCAACATAACTGGGAGGGGAAAAAACAAAAACAAAAACTACAGAGTACACGCCTAACCGCAACTCCCAGTGGAGAAGTAGCCCAGATGCTCATGTCTGCCACCAGCGAGCAGGGGCTGGACAGGGAGGCGTGCGCTGCATGCTTAGGGTAAGGCCCGGGCCTGAACGCCCTGAGGATAATCTAAAGGAGCTAACGTGAGATAGCAACCCGGACTGTGGGATCACCAGAGAGAAAAAAAAAGAGAGAGAACTTTCCCACAGAAGGCTCTAACTCACAGCCTGGCCCACGCACAGAACAAAAGATTGAGCGAATACCAAAGGAGAGCTGGCTGGCTGCGGACCTGCCCCTCCCTGGCCAGAGGCAGAGAAGCAGGTGGGCGACAGCCAGAGCCGAAGGCAAGGGGCTGTTCCAATCTCAGCCCCAGAGACCAGCACCCTCCACTTAACTGTGAGAAGGCTCCCACTTGCTAACCACGTCTTCCTGGGATCCTGGATGGTTGACATCTCCCAGGAGGGTCTCAGCCAGAGATCAGCTCCCCAGAGGAGACACACGCACATCTGAGATGGAGCTCATGCCGCCCCTGGGAAACCAAGCGCTGGGACCAGGGAGGTGATTGAGACCCACAGTCCACCTGGGACAGTGCACTCGCCAAGCACCCGGTTGCCTGAGCTGCTCAAACCTGGGAAGGGCACAAAATGCACACCCAACTGAGTCTGTGCCTTTGTGGAGTGCTCGAGAACCTGCACCTAAGCAGCTTAGACCTGGGAAGTGCACGAAACGCAGGGCCTGCTTTGGACATTTCCCTTGCGGAGCAACCTGGAGCCTGAGCAGTGTAGACCCAGGAAGCACACACTGCCTTGAGCTGGGGCAAACCCAGTGTGATCCATACCCTGTGAGCACTCCCCACACATGCCAGCGATATTTGTTTGCCGTGTCCCTAAACGGCAACCCACTCCAGTATTCTTACCTGGAAAATCCCATGGATGGAGGAACCTGGTAGGCTACAGTCCATGGGGTCGCAAAGAGTCGGACACAACTGAGTGATTTAACTTTCACTTTCGCTCCCCACAACACAGCTGAACACCAGAGCCTAAATAGCCACCTTCACCCCCTTGTGTCAGGGCAGAAATTAGACACGGAAGAGACTTGCAAACAAAGGACGCCAAAATAAACGAAGAGGGAACTGCTCTGGAAGTGACAGGTGCAAGAGATTAAAACCCTGCAGTTAACATTGACTAAGCATTGCAGGGGGCCTATAGACCTTGAGAACAAGTACAAGCTGGAACAAGGAACTATCTGAAACTGAACTGACCCCACACTGCCCACAACAGCTCCAGAGAAATGCCTAGATATATTTTTACAATTGTCACTTTTTAATTTTTTTTAACTTAAGTTCTTTATTACTCCTTTAATTTTCATTTTTATAACCTATTATTACCTTGCAAAAAAACCCCTATTTTTAAGGCAAATTTCATATATATTTTAAAAATAATTTTTGTGATTGATTTTGTTCTTTGTTTTTTGAGAGTCTAAAACTCTAGGTTTTTAATCTTTGTTTTTTGGTATTTGTTATCAAATTTGTACCTTTAAGAATCTAATCTTCAGTATCCATTTTCAGTAGGGATGTGATTAATGGCTTGATTGCTCTCTCCCCTTTTGACTCTCTCTTTTCTCCCCCAGGTCACCTCTATCTCCTCCCTTCCCCTACTCTTCTCTATTTAACTCTGTGAATCTCTCTGGGTGTCCTGGGCTGTGGAGAACACTTAGGGAACTGATTACTGGCTAGATTGCTCTGTCTCCTTTTTATTCCCTCTCTTCTCCTCCCGGTCACCTCTATCTCCCTCCTTCCTCTTCTCTTTTCCATGTAACTGTGAAACTATCTGGGTGTCCCTCGCTGTGGAGAATTGTTTAACCATTAATCTATATGCTTTATCATCTGTGCTGTATGGATGGAGAAGTCTTGAGGCTACTGTAAGAATAAGACTGAAAGAGGCAGGAGGCTTAATTCCAAGACTTGAGAACATCAGAGAACTCCTGATTCCAGGGAACATTAATAGACAAGAGCTCACCCAAAAGCCTCCATACCTACACTGAAACCAAACTCCACCCAAGAGCCAAGTTCCACAGCAAGGCATACCACACTAATTCTCCAGCAAAGCAGGAACACAGCCCTTAGCATTAAAAGACAGGCTTCCCAATGCCATGCCAAACCCATAGACACCTCCAAACTCACTACTGGACACTTCATTGCACTGCAAAGAGATGATATCCAGCTCCACCCACCAGAACACAGATGTAAGCTCCCCTAACCAGAAAACCTTGACAAGTCACTAGTCCAGCCCCACCCACAGGGAGCAGGCTCCACAATAAAGAGGAACCACGAACTTCCAGCCTACAGAAAAGGCATCCCAAACACAGCAATCTAAACAAAATGAAAAGGCAGAGAAATATTCAGCAGAGAAAGGAACGGGATAAATGCCCACCAAGCCAAAAAAAAAGAGGAGTAGATAGGGAGTCTACCTGAAAAAGAATTCAGAATAATGATAATACTGATGATCCAAAATCTTGAAAACACAATGGAGTTGCAGATAAATAGACTAGAGACAAGGATTGAGAAGATGCAAGAAATGTTTAACAAGACCTAGAAGAAATAAAGAGTAAATCAATACTGAATAATGCAATAAATGAGATCAAAAGCACTCTGGAGGGAACCAACAGTAGAATAACTGAGGCAGAAGATAGGATAAGTGAGGTTGAAGATAAAATGGTGGGAATAAATGAAGCAGAGAGGGAAAAAGAATTAAAAGAAATGAAGACAATCTCAGAGACCTCTGGGACAATGTTAAATGCCCCAACTTTTGAATCATAGGAGTGCCAGAAGAAGAAGACAAAAAGAAAGACCATGAGAAAATACTTGAGGAGATAATACTTGAAAGCTCCCCTAAAATGGGGAAGGAAATAGCCACCCAAGTCCAAGAAACCCAGAGAGTCCCAAACAGAATAAACCCAAAATGAAACACCCCAAGACATATATTAATTAAACTAACAAAGATCAAACACAAAGAGCAAATATTAAAAGCAGCAAGGGAAAAGCAACAAATAATACACACAGAGATCCCTATAAGGATAACAGCTGATCTTTCAATAGAAACTCTTCAGGCTAGAAGAGAATGGCAGGACACACTTAAAGAGATGAAAGAGAAAAACCTATAACCCATATTACTATACCCAGCAAGGATCTCATTCAAATATGAAGGAGAAATCAAAAGTCTCTCAGCAAAAGCTGAGAGAATTCAGCACCACCAAACCAGCTCTTCAACGAATGCTAAAGGATCTTCTCTAGACAAGAAACACAGGAGAGGTTTATAAACTCGAACGCAAAACAATAAAACAATGGCAACGGGGTCATACTTATCAATAGTTACCTTAAATGTAAATGGGTTGAATGCCCCAACCAAAAGACAAAGACTGGCTGAATGGATACAAAAACAAGAACCCTATGTATGCTGTCTACAAGAGACCCACTTCAAACCAAAGGACACATACAGACTGAAAGTAAAGGGCTGCAAAGATATTTCATACAAATGGAGACCAAAAGAAAGCAGGAGTAGCAAAACTCATATCAGATAAAGTAGATTTTGAAATAAAGACCATGAAAAGAACAAAGAAGGACACTACATAATAATCAAAGGATCAGTCCAAGAAGAAGATAAAACAATTAATAATATATATGCACCCAACATGTTAGCACCTCAATGTGTAAGGCACATGCTAACAAGTATGAAAGGGGAAATTAACAGTAACACAATAATAGTGGGAGACTTTAAAGCCCCACCCACACCTATGGATAGATCCACCAAACAGAAAATTAGCAAGGAAACACAAACTCTAAATGACACAATGGACCAGTTAGGCCTAATTGAAATCTATAGGACATTCACCACAAAACAATGAATTTCACCTTTTTCTCAAGTTCACACAGAACATTCTCCAGGATAGATCACATCCTGGGCCATAAATCTAGCCTTGGAAAGTAAAAAAAAAATGAAATCATTTCAAGCATCTTTTTTGATCACAATGCAGTAAGATTAGATGTCAACTACAGGAAAAAAAAAAACTGTTAAAAATACAAACATATGGAGGCTAAACAACACATTTCTGAATAACCAACAAATCACAGAAGAAATAAAA
This sequence comes from Aepyceros melampus, assembly GCA_006408695.1. Lineage (NCBI taxonomy): Eukaryota > Metazoa > Chordata > Mammalia > Artiodactyla > Bovidae > Aepyceros > Aepyceros melampus. The sequence continues at coordinate 176,420 of SJXQ01008112.1, forward strand.
AAGGAAATCAAAATATGCATAGAAGTAAATGAAAATGAAAACACAACTCAAAACCTATGGGATTCAGTAAAAGCAATGCTAAGGGGAAGGTACATAGCAATACAAGTTTACCTAAAGAAACAAGAGAAAAATCAAATAAATACCTAACTTTATACCTAAAGCAACTAGAAAAAGAAGAAATGAAAAACCCCAGGGTTAGAAAGAAAGAAATCATAAAAATCAGAACAGAAATAAATGAAAAAGAAACAAAGAAGACAATAGCAAAAAACCACAAAACTAAAAGCTTGTTCTTTGAGACAATAAATAAAATAGACAAACCATTAGCCAGACTCATCAGAAAAAAAAAGGGGGGGAGAAGAATCAAATCAACAAAATTAGAAATGAAAACAGAGGAGTCACAACAGACAACACAGAAATACAAAGGATCATAAAATGGACAACTTGGAAGAAATGGATGAATTCTTGGAAAAGTATAACCTTCCAAAAATGAACAGAAGAAATACAAAATCTTAACAGACCCATCACAGGCATGGAAATCTTTGACTTTACTTTTGACAAAGGAGGCAAAAATATACAATGGAGGAAAGACAATCTCTTTAACAAGTGGTGCTGGGAAAACTGGTCAATCACCTGTAAAAGAATGAAACTAGAACAATTTCTAACATCATACACAAAAATAAACTTAAAATGGATTAAAGACCTAAATGTAAGACTAGAAATTATAAAACTCTTAGAGGAAAACATAGGCAAAACACTCTCTGACATAAATCACAGCAAGATCCTTTATGACCTACTTCCCAGAGTAATGGAAATAAAAGCAAAAATAAACAAATGGGACCTAATTAAACTTAAAAGTTTTTGCACAATAAAGGAAACTATAAGCAAGGTGAAAATACAGCCTTCAGAATGGGAGAAAATAACAGCAAATGAAGCAACTGACAAAGAATTAATCTTCAAGCAGTTCATGCAACTCAATGCCAGAAAAATAAATGACCCAGTCAAAAATGGGCCAAAGAACTAAACAGACATTTCTCCAAAGAAGACATACAAATGGCTAACAAACACATGAAAAGATGCTCAACATCACTCATTATCAGAGAAATGAAAAGCAAAACCACAATGAGGTACCATCCCAAGCCAGTCAGAATGGCTGCCATCAAAAAGTCTGCAAGCAATAAATGCTGGAGAGCATGTGGAGAAAAGGGAACCCTCTTACACTGTTGGTGGGAATGCAAACTAGTACAGCCGCTATGGAGAACAGTGTGGAGATTCCTTAAAAAACTGGAAATAGAACTGCCATCCAGCAATCCCACTGCTGGGCATACACGCCGAGGAAACCAGAACTGAAAGAGATATATGTACCTCAATGTTCACAGCATCACTGTTGACAATAGCCAGGACATGGAAGCAACTTAGATGTCCACTGGCAGATGAATGGATAAGAAAGCTGTGGTCCATATACACAATGGAGTATTACTCGGTCATTAAAAAGGAAGCATTTGAATCAGTTCTAAGAAGTGGGTGAAACTGGAGCCTGTTATACAGAGTGAAGGATGTCAGAAAGAAAAACACCAATACAGTATATTAACACATATATATGGAATTTAGAAAGATGGTAATGACAACCCTATATGCGAGACAGCAAAAGAGACACAGATTCTGTTGGAGAAGGCGAGGGTAGGATGATTTGAGAGAATAGCGTTGAAACATGTATATTACCATGTGTGAGACAGATGACCAGTCCAAATTCAATGCATGAAAGAAGGCATTCAAAGCTGGTACACTGGGACAATCCAGAGGGATGGGATGGGGAGGGAGGAGCAAGGGGTTTTCAGGATGGGAGACACATGTACATCCATGGCTGATTCAAGTCAATGTATGGCAAAAACCACCACAATATTGTAAAGTAATTAGCCCCCAATTAAAATAAATTAATTAATTTTTTAAAAAAACCTGCAACAGAAGTGATATGGAATTTTGAATAAATGACTCAAGGAAAGTAATCTTCAGAATTATTTCCTTCATTGAAAAAGAAGTACCCTCCCCCCAAATAAATTTTAAAAAGATAAAGTGTGTCTATCACAGTAATCATTGTGTTCCAGATCTCCTCTATTCCTGTTAAACCCTTTGCAAACCTCATAGCTGTAAGTGGAACATGCAATCAAAGAAAATGTAACTCCTTTTAAAGTTGGCCTCTAGGAAGATGAAGGAGCAAGGCCCTTAGGATTTTTTTTTAAGAGCTAGACAACACAAGGAACATTCTCAAGGGTTTTAAAATACAGTTCATAGGTTGTTTTCTCCTTTCTTCTCTCTGCAAAAGATTTTCTGGATTTAAAAAGTCACTGTTTCTCTACTGGATTTTATTCAATTTTAATCTTTGAAACCAACTGTCTTTATATATTATACAAAAAGTAAATCTTCTTAATAAAAGCTTATATGCCTTTCTAGATTTAATTTCGTCTCTGACAAATTAAAATGGGGCATTTCTTTCTCTACTTGGAATTTTTTCATCTAAATACATAGATTATTTGTAGACTGTCTCTGGAATCTTTTTCTCCTTCACTAATGACATTTTATATGCCAGCCAATTCACATTAACATAAACAGCATGAGTGAAGCGCTACTCCATCCATCTCTTAGTTATTTTCTGTTGACTACTTAAATCATTCCAGTTACTTATAATACATGTCAGAAGCAATTTTTTAGACTTAGGAGGAAATTAATGGTTAATATGATTATGAATATAATCTGTAAATGCTGAACAATATTTTAAAAAGTCAATGAGAACTCTGTAAAAATGTGAAAGACAAAGGCTGCAGTGTGTTTATATTACTAAAAACATCAATACTCTTACAATATATATGCTGGGACAGTGACTAGGGCATTGTGATGTAATTGCATCAATAATTAATACTGAAGTACTCTTGCTGAGATATAAAATTAATTTGGAGATGTCTAGAATCATAGATCTCACATCTATAAATGAGCTTACAGTCCAGCTCCCTGTTCTTACAGCTGATTTTACAACTGAGAACTCTGAGTGTCAAATAGGCAACTTTCAAGGTCATCCAGAAATTTACTGGTAGATCAGGGGAATGGATCCAGGAATATCTTTTGGCTCAAAAGTACTTATGAAAGTGTGTAAGAATGACCAGGGCTTTGTGCTACTTAACAGCTGTGGGAGGAAGTGTGATTTACTTTACCTTTGTGAGTGTTACTTTCCAATCAGAAGAAAGAACATAACTGTTCTTAAGAACATAACCTCTCGTTGTCATGAGGATCATTTGAAGTAACTGTGTAAAGGTACTCTACAAATATAGTAGTGTGACTATTGGAAGACTCATATGTATTTTGGTATCTGAAATGGAGCTGTTGTTAAATGAATCCTGCAAGAAACCAGGATGTAATGGTTCCCCTACGGGGAAGCACTTCACTTCTTACCAAAATTAAAAATGACTGATACAGATACCCCCTTGGTTCCTCCAGTTGCCTGAAAAACAGGAAATTGGTGCTTTCAAATCAATGCTTACTCCAGTTCTGACTCTAACTTCAACAGCTTTTCATCTCTCTTAAACCAAACTAGCTGTACCACTGAAATCTGAGCATCCTCCCTGTGACTGACAGTTTTCTCCTAAAGCTATAATGGAGCTTGTTGGATAAAGGTTAATTGCTAACTGTGGAGTGCTAATGATACTATATTGATGAAATTACGGGCCCACTGATAGAGAAAAGGTTCCCCAAACACTGGAAGCTGAAGGGAAGCTCTAAATAATACTTATTGATTTTTTTTTTCCTCTGAAGACCGCTAAGCAGCACAAACAACTCAAAATAATAAAATCATCCACAGAGCTTTCCATTCTTTGGTGATTCATTTCTTTGCTTCCAATGTTCTACTTGCCAGTAGATAGTTATCATTTTAATAATCATGTGTCTCAAAATCAGCAGTTGATACCTTGGAGAAAAGAAAGTGAAAGTGTTAGTCACTCATTCATATCCAACTCTCTGCAACCCCATGGACTGTAGCCCACCAGGCTCCTCTGTCCATGGCGTTCTTGAGGCAAGAATACTGGAGTGGGTGGCCATTTCCTTCTCCCGGAGATCTTCCCAACCCGGGCTTGAACCTGGGTCTCCTACATCATAGGCAGATTCTTTAGCATCTGAGCCATCAGTGAAACCCACCTTGGAGAAAGAAATACTACAGATTAATTTATTCCCTTTCATTGAGTTTCCATCTCCTTTTGAGTTGTGCATTATAAAGTGTGATTATCAGCCAGTGGCTCTTAAACCCCATGGCTTTCAGACAAATGAAACTCCAAAAGAGTGGTGGATTGAAAGTATTTGAAATCATTTAACTTCAGAAAATGTCCTTATGACCCTTAATTCCCAAGTTAGGCTTTATTCTTGCTTGAATTTGGCTGTAGAATTTATCTCCACGGTTTGTTCCATCTGCCAGTAGATCAGCCTCTACTCACTATTAATACTCTTTTCATTATCATTAGCTTAGCTTCTGTTGACTGAGTTCCTTGAACCAGACTCTGTTGAATTTTATATGTGTCACTTAATTATCATATCCACCTTAGCCTTAGCATTATTATCTCCCTTTGAGACTTGAGGAGACGGGAAATCAGGGTTCATAAACTCCTCCTTCAGTTCACTGAGTTGGTGACATCAGCACTGCAGCAAGACTTGGGTATCCCCGCAGGAGATCCAAGGCTACAGCCTGAGCAACATTTCTCCTTTCCTTTTGCCCAGATCCATTCCCAGGGACCCAGAATTTTCAGACTAAGACTTTCACTCTTCTATGAAACTTGTTCAGTCTCACAGAGAGATCTTTACCAAGTTCTCTTCATGCTTTTAGAACATATTTTTAATCTACCCAAGCTTCCCTGGTGGCACAGATGGTAAAGAATTTGCCTGCAATTCAGGAGACCCAGGTTCAATTCCTGGATTGGGAAGATTCCCTGGAGAAGGAAATGGCTACCCACTCTGGTATCCTTGCCTGGAGAATCCCATGGGCAGAGGAGCCTGGAGGGCTACAGTCCATGGGGTTGTAAAGAGTAGGACACGACTGAGCTACTAACACTTTCACCTTCTTTTCTCCAAGGTATCAACTGCTGATTTTAAGACACATAATTATTAAAATGAAACTTTCGCTTTAATCTACCCAGTCATTTCCGTGTTTGGTATAAATTTAGATTGTATATTACCTAAATTTGCTCACTTACACTTTGAAATATACTAAAGGATAAATAAGAAAGAGCAATGATCTGTAAGATGAAAGAGGGAGGAATAATTAGCTATAATTTAAGGGATTCACACAAAGGAGGTGAGGCTTAAGTTCTGGATATCTGTATCCCAAGGAGTCCAAATCTATTCTGCTGTCTGTCTCCCAAACTCCAGGATTGAAAGATATCAGTCATCATCCTTCTTCTAATTTTTTTAAATTATCTACATATTCCAAATAAACAAACCAAGAAAACCTATGACAGTTTAATGGAGAAGTCACTGTATAAGGAGCTACCAAGCTTCATCCATTTATTCTGAGAGTTGAATGGTTTAGGGAATCAGAGATACAGTCTGCGGCAGTAACTGTATCAGAAAGATAGGGAGAAAAGTTCTCGAGTATAAGGCATTTCACACCATAGAATTTCATGCCATCATGAAATTAGAGAAGTACATGTCATATACATATCGTCATATACGCAAACTATGTGATGCATTCTTTAGTGAACATTCATAAGAGTTCTCCCCCAGCTCCTCTCAGCTCATCAGAGTACTGATGAGAAGAAAACAGCAGCTGCAGTTATGAAAACACAGAATTCCCAAGCTAGATGGGACTTTATATTCAATCTAGTTCAGTTCAGTTCAGTCGCTCAGTCATGTCCAGCTGTTTGCAACCCCATGGACTGCAGCATGCCAGGCTTCCCTGTCCATCACCAACTCCGAGAGCTTGCTCAAACTCATGTCCATTGAGTTGGTGATGCCACCTAACCGCCTCATCCTAATGCCTGTTATGTGATGGATGTAAGACCCGGTGAGGTCCAGTGATGATTTGAGACCTCAGTCACTTAGTGGCTGAACCAGGACTGCATCAGCTAATCTCTTGGCTTCTGATTCACTGCCCTTTCAGTCCCACCTTGTTTTTCTCCATCACCTTGTGCTCCTCTATAGTTCAGGATGGACATCTGCAACCACATCATCCCTCTCCTCCCCAAGGGGTAATCTGAACGGGAGGTGGAATACAGAAAAATACAACTCGGTTTGTATCATGGATCAACTTTACTCACTTTTATATTGCTACTTTATATCCAGGCTTCCCTGGTGGCTCAGAGGTTAAAGCATCTGCCTCCAATGCGGGAGACCGGGGTTCAGTCCCTGGGTCGGGAAGATCCCCTGGAGAAGGAAATGGCAATCCACTCCAGTATTCTTGCCTGGAGAATCCCATGGACGGAGAAGCCTAGTAAGTTACAGTCCAGGGGTCGCAAAGAGTTGGACACGACTGAGCTACTTCACCTTCACCTTCACTTTACATCCACCAAAAACACACCTCTCTCAAAATGACCTTTGCTTGCAGAGACCAAGAGACCTTGCTGGTGAGTTTCTATAGAAACAGTTTCTGGAAACAAAAAATATGACTTAATTTTGGCTGGAGAGCTACATGTGTCCTCTGTCCTTCTTACAGAATGTTTAGACCTCTAGGGGCTGTTATACATGCCCTCTTCTGGGAGTCTGGGATCAGTTATCGACACTCTCCATGGCTCATACTTCCTTCACATTGCAGGTCCTGCAGCCTGTAATGAGCAGGAGTGTAATCAGGAGAGATCTGAGATTCCTTTTCTCTGCCCAGCAATGCAGAAGCCCAAGCCCCCCATTAACCTCATTTTATTTTGCTGAATTTATAGGTTGAACTTTATATATATACACATATATACACATATTTAAATATACAATTATACACACATATATAGATACATATATACACATATTTAGATATACATATATAAATACATACATATATACACACATATAAATACACACACACATATACATACACACACACACACACACACACACACATATATTTGTGTGCCAGGTATTAGCTGTGGCATGCAGAAGCTTTCGTTGCAGACGTGAACTTTGAGTTGTAGCATGTAGGATCTATTTCCCTGGCCAGGAATTGAACCTGGGCCCCCTGCATTGGGAGCACAGAGTCTTAGCCACTGGACCATCAGGGAAGTCCATAGGCTGAACTTCTTTAATTGAATTTTATACTGTTCCCCAATTAAGGGAACCTCTCACTAGCTAAGACTTACTGGTCTCAAACACTGCGTACTGGCCCCGTTGAGCATCTCTGGAGCATTGCTGGGTAGCCTGGGTCCCCACTGCACTTCCCCTAAAGCTACATTAATTAGAAAATAGGACAGCTGCGGTATTTCTTAGTAAGGCAAATTCCTAGACCCCACCCAGGTGTACGAAATCAAACTTTGCATTTATTGCAAGGTCCTTAAGGTAATTCTATTGTGACCTAAATTCTGAGACCCTCTGCTCCAAAGATAGCAAGTGGAGAATCAGGGCAAATTCGATCTGTAAGCAGATGCTCTAACCTTGCTACTGAACCTGTGGTCCATCGTCAGCATCACCTGGGACTTGTTAAAAATGCAGAAGCTCCACCCCTACCCCAGGTCTGCTGAATTAAAATCTGCATTTTAATGAGATCCCTTGTTAAAAATCTGTATTTTAACAAGATCGCTACACAATAAAAATCGAGAAGCAGGGCTCTAAGAGATTTCTGTCTGAAAAGTTAGATAATGAAGGCCAAATTCTTTTCTCTTGCTGGAATCCTTTGCATATTTTGCCACTCTCTTCCCTTGTCTTTTATGAGATATTTAGAGCTTCAGGCAAAAGCCCTCTTTCATTAGAGGATTTCAAGGGATGCCAGGCTCCCCAGGGTGGCCCAAGGAACTTCTGTTTTCAGACAAATTCTCAGAGCTCTGCTGACAAAGAAGACAGCCTCTGGCCATTGCAGACAGGCCCCCAGGAAAGTGAATTTGCCTGGGGAAAGGCCAAGCAGTAACTGTTTTGTCCTCCATCCTTGAATCTGGTTAAAGGTTGCCAGTAACTCTCTACTCCTGTGTTTATTTTCCTGTTTAACTCACTGAAAATCTTGAATAAATTTTGATTAATATTAATCCCAGTTAAAAGGGTCATAGGGACCTCTCTGGCAGTCCAGGGGTTAAGACTGCCCTTCCAATGCAGGATCTGCCGGTATGACCCCTGGCTGGGGAAAGATCACACATGCCAGCACAGTGAAGCCAAAAAAAATAATTTAAAAAAAAATTATTTTAAAGGCTCATAAATAGATCTAAGATGGTCCACAAAGCTGGCAACCCAGCTTATCCAGGCCTGACTCTCCTGTTAAATTGCAATTTCACTTTATTCTCCAGGGACATCAGTCATTAACCAGCTTGGCCAACTTCATTTCCTTGTACTCTGCCTGTTTTCTATGGTGCGGTGAAAATAAATGGTCTTCACATCAGAAATTCTTTCTTATTTATTGGTTATACTGTAAAGCCTTGAGCAAATAACTTAAGCTTTCTAGGTTTTTTCTTTACTTAGGAAATCCGGGTGATAGAGTTTAAGGCAAACTCTCCCGTGTTAGGGTTTTATTACTCTTTTCTTTGTTAGACTAAAGGGAAACTATTTTTCAGAGTCGGTTTTAAAGCTGTATGGTGTTTCACAAGCGTGGTTTTTTTTTATGCCAAACTGATGAGTCTTAAGCCATAGTTCACAGATTTCCATTCTTTTTCAAATATTCCTGGATCCGCTGCTTTCTCCCTCTTGTGATCCCCTAATATCATATGTAGATCTATGCTGCTACCAGCGATGCCTGCAGACACCACCTTGCACACTCCAGTTGCTGTCCTTTGTCTTTCATCTTCCAACCAGACTTCTGTAATACAACTCACTTGTGCCAACCCAGGCACAAACAGTACATTTTGCAAATGAGATCCTTTGGGATGATGTTACTTCAGATACTGTCCCCTCCTCCTGAAGTCTAGACACCTTCCAGGGAGTCTATTCCATTCATTATTCATGTATGGGTCTGTCATTTAGTCCCCAAGAGTTTTTAGGATAAAAACCTTGCTTTTCTATCCCCTTTCAATGGTATAGCTGAACAAATCAGAGATTCTTGACATCAGCACAGTGGTTTACATTTTGCACTGGACTGTAATAGTAAGATCTCACTTTTACTTTCATTTTTTAAAAAATCCATAAGGTAGGGATGCTTGAACCTGTTATGGAAAGAAAAAACAACTTGCCCGAAGTCACCAGCTAACAATGGCATATGTGGGTCAAACACAAATCTATAGGCTGTGACCGTGACTCTGGGGGGTCTTACAGCGTGAATGAGGGTCAGGGGGTTTGCAGAACAGAAGTGGAGTCAAATAGGGGCCCCCCACTGTCAGAATCCATTCTTTCCAAGTGCTTCTCTCTCTCTCTCGGCTCCCAGAATCTAGTGTTATGTTTTCATCTTTGTACTAATCACATTTTATAATCTCCTTTTATGAACATTTCTTTACTAGTGTAAGGACTCCTGGAAGGAAAGTAACATAGCTTCTTTATATTTGTAGTTCCAGAACCTAACACAACATCTGACACTTAGTTTAACAAAATACAATTGGATGAATTCAAGAGTTTGTGTAGATCAATGGTCCCCAACCTTTTTGGTACTCGGGACCGGTTTCATAGAAGACAATTTTTCCAAGGACAGGGGGCAGGGGACGGTGTGGGGATGATTCAAGCACATAACATTTATTATGCACTTTGTTTCTATTATTATTACATCAGCTCCACCTAAGATCATCAGACGTTAGATTCTGGAGGCTGAGGACCCGTGGTGTAGATGCATTGCAAACCAAACCAAACAAAGGCACTTTGCCTTATGTTCACTGTGCTTGGATACAGGAAGCTCAACTTAGAAAACCCATCCAAATCCATCTTGCTGTAAAGTTAGACCTAAAGCTTTGACAATAAACACCACCCCAGTCATTAGAAAGGTGTCTGCTCATCTAGACACTATGTTACAGACGCTAAGAACACAAGTGAACCCGGCTACCTAGATGTGAACCCAGCCTTTATTAGCTGCATGTCCTTGAATAAGTCACCTTACTGCTCTGTGTCTCCATTTCCTTATGTGTAAAATGAGAGGAAATGGTTTACTTACATTTTTTGAGATTGAGTGGATTAAACAATTTCATATTTACAGGTGGCGCTAGTGGTAAAGACGCTGCTTGCCAGAGAAGGAGACCTGGGTTTGATCCCTGGGTCAGGAAGATACCCTGAAGAAGGAAATGGCAACCCACTCCAGTATTCTTGCCTGGAAAATCCCACAGACAGAGGAGCCTGGCAGGCTTCAGTCCATGGAGTGGCAAAAGAGTTGGACATGACAGAGTGACACACACAAGCATTTCTGAGTATCATTGGAGCCACTGTTTCCTGTTTCATTTTGATATTAGGCCAACAACTTCCAAACTGGCCCATTTTTAATATTAACATTATCAATACATGTTGGATAATACCAACTTTATCTCTGTTCTTATCCCAGTGTCATCAAATGATACCCAAGCATTATACAAGTGTTCATTTAGCAAATATTCTTTGCCTGGAAAGATTCTGGCACTAGAATTACATTGTACATACAGTGTTTGGCTTATAAATTTATATTTACATTAATCAAAATTAAATAAGGTAAAAAATTCCATTTCTCAGTTGCACTAGCTACATTTCAAGTATTCTGTCACTACATGTGTCTGTCTGGTGGCTACTGGATTGGATGGTACAGATAGAGAAAATTTCCCTTAGCACACAAAGCTCTGTTACATACAGCTATAGTACAAATACAAAGATAGAAGCTGATATTCTATGAAAGAAGATAAATACTAAATAAATATATAATCATTATGAATTAATAATTTTCTATGAAGAAACATATTTAGCTACTGAAACATTGTTAGAAAAATTAACTTTCATAAATAATTCTTTAATGAACAGTCACATCATTATATTAAAATTATAACTGGCTTACCAATTACAAAAGTAGAATATGTTTATTATAGAAAATTTAGAGAATACAGAAAATTATAAAAAGGAAAATAAAATATACCTAGGAATATTTTAACTTTTTTTATTTGATATTTGTAGACTATTTTACCATGTCAATCTTTGAAATACTATTTTCAGTCCTTACTCCTTGGAAGAAAAGTTATGACCAACCTAGATAGTATATTCAAAAGCAGAGACATTACTTTGCCGACTAAGGTCCGTCTAGTCAAGGCTATGGTTTTTCCTGTGGTCATGTATGGATGTGAGAGTTGGACTGTGAAGAAGGCTGAGCGCAGAAGAATTGATGCTTTTGAACTGTGGTGTTGGAGAAGACTCTTGAGAGTCCCTTGGACTGCAAGGAGATCCAACCAGTCCATTCTGAAGGAGATCAACCCTGGGATTTCTTTGGAAGGAATGATGCTAAAGCTGAAACTCCAGTATTTTGGCCACCTCATGCGAAGAGTTGACTCATTGGAAAAGACCCTGATACTGGGAGGGATTGGGGGCAGGAGGAGAAGGGGACGACCGAGGATGAGATAGCTGGATGGCATCACGGACTCGATGGACGTGAGTCTGAGTGAAGTCCGGGAGTTGGTGATGGACAGGGAGGCCTGGCGTGCTGCGATTCATGGGGTCGCAAAGAGTCGGACACGACTGAGGGACTGAACTGAACTGATATAATAGTGCAATTTTTGAATTTAGTGTTATTTTATCACTGACCTCATTAGAATTTAGATTATTTTAAAATTATTTGTTCTAGTATCTAAATGAGTATTCATATATATAATTCTTTGCCTGCCTTTTTATTATTTCTTCATGAAAAATCCTTAGAGTAACATCTCTAGAGCAAAGTTATTAAACATTTTTAGATTCAGCTCATAGTAAAAGATTTTTCAAAAATTTGAACTTATTTGTGCATGTACTTACCCTTGGCAACTGTATATTTTATTTCCTATCATTGTGGAAAGTATTTTGTTTAAACTTGTTATTTTTTGATTAACAGTGAGAATGAACATCACTTCAAATATTTACTAAACATATATTTATCTATATATATCTTCTCTGAATTATCTATTTTAGTTTTACATCAATATTTCAATTGCAAAATTAGATGAGCTCTTTGTATTTTAAGGATAGTAACCATTTGTCTTTCCTATTTTGAGCCAACATTTTCCCCCGTTTGTTGAATATCATAATTATGTTTCTATTTTTTTACGTGGAAAAGTTCTGAAACTCATATGTGGCAAATTTATTTCCTGGCTTTTAAGTTTCGAAAGCCTTTGTGTTTAGAAAAATCCCTGACACACAGTGAAAACTCAGTAAGTATTGGATAAATGTAAGTTTAAATGAATTGAAATATTTGACCCATACTGACAAACCATAGCCTCATTCTTTTTCCTACAGATGCAGGTCAATCCTTCCAATCATTTTAATGTAACTTGGAACTAGAAGAAAAGTTTGGCATTTGTATTGATTTTCTGATCGTAGCATACTCGGTATCTGGGGGATTGCTGCTAAGTCACTTCAGTCGTGTCCGACTCTGTGCGATCCCATAGACGGCAACTCACCAGGCTCCGCCATCTCTGGGATTCTCCAGGCAATCTGGGGGATTACCATAGTCCTGAATGGGCTTCTCTGGTGGCTCAGCGGTAAAGAAATCACCTGCCAACACAGGAGACTAGGGTTTGATCCCTGGGCTGGGAAGATCCCCTGGAGAAAGAAATAGCTACCCACTCCAGCATTCTTGCCCAGAGAACCCCATAGACAGAGGAGCCTGGTGAGATACAGCCCATGGGGTTGCAAAGAGTTGGACATGACTATACAACTAAACAACGCCAACAGTCCCTGAAGGGAACCTCTTACAAAGCTCCTGCCCCTGCATTTGTGTCCATCTGGCCCTGATGGACACTGTAGATATTTCCTGTCCCACAGGGTCAGTGCTTTTTGGTATTTCTTGTGTTTTTTTTTTTTTCAAGTAGTACCTCCCATTATTTTTTGTTTATAACTTTTAATTGGATTTTTACAAATTTTTTGTTTGTTTGTTTTTTGTGGTTTTGGTTTGATCATGCCACATGGCATGTGGGATCTTAGTTCCACAACTAGGGATCAAGCCCATGTCCTCTGTACTGGAAGCACAGAGTCTTAGCCACTGGTCCACCAGGGTAATCCCTCCCATTACGTAATAAATGTTTAAAATGCACTTCCACCTCTTCTCAGTATCTGCCTGGCTTCTTCTGTCCTCTTTCTTCTATTAAAATTTTAAGTATACAAGCATGATAAAAAAGGATAATTAATTGAAGGTCAGTGGTATGAGGCATACAAAAAGAATACTGTGTCTTGTTTCTTAATATTTCATCATGAAATCATAGTGATATGATTTGTATCAGGGGAAAAGAAAGCAAATAACTAAAAAGCTTTTGATAAATTGAAAGAGGAGGGTGAAAAAGTTGACTTAAAAGTCAACATTCAAAAAACTAAGATCATGGCATCCAGTCCCATCACTTCATGGCAAATAGATGGGGAAACAAAGGAAACAGTGACAGACTTTACTTTGATGGGCTCCAAATCACTGCAGATGGTGACTGCAGCCATGAAATTAAAAGACACTTACTCCTTGGAAGGAAAGTTATGACCAACCTAGAAAGTATATTAAAAAGCAGAGACATTACTTTGCCAACAAAGGTCCATCTAATCAAAGCTATGGTTTTTCCAATAGTCATGTATGGATATGAGAGTTGGACTATAAAGAAAAGCTGAGCACCAAAGAACTGATGCTTTTGAACTGTGGTGTTGGAGAAGACTCTTGAGAGCCCTTGGACTGCAAGGAGATCCAACCAGTCCATCCAAAAGGAAATCAGTCCTGAATATTCGTTGGAAGGACTGATGCTGAAGCTAAAACTCCAGTACTTTGGCCACCTGATGTGAAAACTGACTCATTGGAAAAGACCCTGATGCTGGGAAAGACTGAAGGCAGGAGAAGGGGACAACAGAGGATGAGAAGCTGGATGGCATCACCAACTCAATGGACATGAGTTTGAGCAAGCTCCATGAGTTGGTGATGGACAGGAAGGCCTGGTATGCTGCAGTCCACAGTGTCACAAAGGGTTGGACATCACTGAATGACTGAACTGAACTGAGAAAGACAGAAGTCAGCATGCGTGTGTGCTAAAGTCCTGTCTGACTCAGCCCTGTGTGACTCTGTGCGAGCCCACAGACTGCAGCCTGCCAGGCTCTTCTGTTCTTGGGAATCTCCAGGCGAGAATACTGAAGTGGATGCCATTTCCTCCTCCAGGGGATCTTCCCAGCCCAGGGATTGAACCCATGTCTCTTACCTCTCCTGCATTAGCAGGCAGTTCTTTACCACTAGTGCCACCTGGGAAGCCCAATCAGCATGAAAGTAAAAGTGAAAGTCACTCAGTCATTTCTGACTCTTTGCGACCAATGGACTATACAGTCCATGGAATTTTCCAGGCCAGAATACTGCAGAGGGTAGCCATTCCCCTCTCCTGGGGTCTTCCTAACCCAGGGATCGACACCAAGTCTCCCGCATTGCAGGCAGATTCTTTACCAGCCAGGGAAGCCCAAGAATACTGGAATGGATAGCCTATCCCTTCTCAAGCGGATCTTCCCGACCCAGGAATTGAATCAGGGTCTCCTGCACTGCAGGCAGATTCTTTACCAACGGAGCTATCAGGGAAGCCCAAGTCAGCATACACATGGGCAAATAAACTTTTGTCCTTGGAATGTCTATGGAGGTGGCCAGGTTCATTCATTAGACCTGCCACACTCCTAGGAAACCACACAGCCTATTTATTCACACAGGCTTCTGCAAATGTGCTTTTCCTCCCATTTTCCTCTTTGGGGGTACTTACAAGTCCATAATACTGAAATGTCCTGGTCAACTTTGCACTTTGCCTGACAAACATTTGTCCTACAAGTTTCACTATGAATGTTGCCTCCTCAGTCAAGTTGCCCTGATTTATTTATACTGAATTAGGCCCTTGTGTCTTCTCATTATCACTGTACTAGGTGTGTATTTACTTTAAAACTTTCAAAACATTGTTCTTTAATAAGTAATTTTTTTTTACCTTAATTTGGATATAGTTATAAAGTCACAGGAATTTGCAAAAATAGTACAGAGGAATTCCCTGTACCCTTCATCCCGTTTCCTCCAGTGGTTTTATCTTACAAAACTATAGCATAATATCATCACAGGAAATTGACATTGGCACAATGTATGTCTACAATTTTATGCTATTTTATGGCATCTTTATACTCATGAAGCTACCACCAGCCAAATCTCCTTCGTGTTACCATTCGAGGCCACACCCATCCACTCCTGCCATCCTAGAGCCCTGCCAGCCACTAATTTCTTGTCCATCAGTGTAATTTTCCATTTTTAAAATGTTATATAAATGGAATTATACAATATGTGACCTTTGGAGAAAGGCATTTTTTTCCACTCAGCCTATTGCCTTTGAAATATTACTGACAGATTAGAGACTGTGTCTGCCATGCCCTCCTCCAGGGCATCTTCCTGACCGAAGGATCGAACTCTGGACTCCTGTGTCTCCTGCATTGCAGGTGGATTCTTTTTCACTGAGTGACCAGGGAAGCCCTGTTACATTATATATATATATATATATATATATATATATATATATATATATACATACATACACACACACCTTATTATAGCCCCATGGTGCTATAATAGGCGCTTCCATGGTGGCTCAGTGGTAAAAAAAAATCCTCCTGCCAATGGAGGAGACCCAGGTTCAGTCCCTGGGTTGGGAAGATCCCCTGGAGGAGGGAATGGCAACCCACTCCAGTATTCTTGCCTGGGAAATCCCATGGACAGAGGAGCCTGGCGGGCTACAGTCCACGGGGTTGCAAAAGAGTCAGACGTGACTTATCAACAAAACAACAATCCTTCTATTAGTGAAAGTCTCTTTGTTTTAACATTTTTTTTTGATGCAGATATTTTTTAAGTCTTTATTGAAGTTATTACAATATGGATTCTGTTGCTTTTTAAGTCCTGGTTTTTTGGCCATGAGGCATGTGGGATCTTAGCTTGCAGATCAAGGATTGAATCCTTACCCCCTGCATTGGAAGGTGAAGTCTTAACCTCCGGACCACCAGAGAAGTCCCCAGAAATGGAAGTCTTAATTTCTTA
This sequence comes from Aepyceros melampus, assembly GCA_006408695.1. NCBI lineage: Eukaryota > Metazoa > Chordata > Mammalia > Artiodactyla > Bovidae > Aepyceros > Aepyceros melampus. The sequence continues at coordinate 192,699 of SJXQ01008112.1, forward strand.
TTTTAATGATACTAACATCAACTATATTTCAGACATTCTGATGACAAAGTTTGCACTTTGTTTTTGTCCTTAGAATGTACAGTCAAATGACTGTTTTAAAGTCACTTGCAAAAATTACTCTATGTAGTTATGTCACCAATAGGGGTCTTTTACTTCCCTTTTTGCTTTTAGGACCTGCTATTTAATTTAATGTAATTTAATTTAACTTAATTTAATTTACAGTTATGTAAAATATTTAACGAATCCTCAATCAAAGGTATACTCAAGGAAGTTGAGCCTCAGAATCTGCCCCCACCACACTTCCTCCCCTTCGGTGACTATTTTTCAAAAATTATAAGGCTTATCCTTCACTTTTTAAAAATATAAACAAATATCTGTATTCATATAATCTGCTTCTTAGTCAATTGTTTGCCTACTATATACATTTTTCTCTACTTTTCCTTTCCACTGAATATATTAGATATATTAAGATATAGAGATATTCCTCATTATTTTCTTCCACTACAGAATACTCTATTGAGTAGCTATCTTATTGTTCAAATTCAACCAGGACAATAAATAACCTTGTCCATATACTCTTTTTTAAATTAATTAACTTTAATTTATTTTATCTTTTTAATTAAGTGATTAATTTGGCTGCCTTGGATCTTAGTTGCAGCAGGAGGGGTCTGTGGCACAAGGACTCTCTAGCTGTGGGGCTCAGGCTTGCTGCTCCGTGGCATGTGGAATCCTCCCAGACCAGGGATCGAACCCACGTCCCCTGCATTGACAAGTGGATTCCTATCCACTTTACTGCCAGGGAATTCCCTTCTAAGCTGTTTTTAATAGCTTTTTATATATTAGGATTATGGGCCAATCTTATTTAAAAACAGCAAATTCTTTTTCATAACTATTTATTGAAATTTTACCATATTGGCACTTTTTGTGTTACAAGTGACAAAAAGAAAAAACATACTGTTTATTTAAAAAAATACAGGAGCTGCATAACTGCAAAGTCCAGAAGCAAGACTGGCTCCAGACAACACTCAGTTTATTTATAAGCTCACACAATAAACAGCTGATGTCACCAAAGATTTTTCTCCCCCCACTCTTCTCTTTCAGTTTGTCTGATAATAGCAAAATGGCTGCAGCAGTGCCAGCCTTGACATCCTCACAGGGCCTCACCCAAGAAAAATGTAAGTGCACCTACTAGTAATTCCAAGAAGAAATGCAATTCCTCCTGCAAAATTCCAGCAAACTTCTGCTTGGTTTATTTTAGTTTGAAGTAATTGACATGACCGTTTATGGCCATTTGCTGTGACAGGGAGATAGGACATGGAGGAGATGAATAAATCATGACCACCCACCCCTGGAGCTAGGAGGTGATTAGGAGTCATTCTCACCCAAATATCATGACCAAGAGTAGGTTACAGATGGCTTCCCAAAGGCCATTTGGAGTCTTGCTTTTTATTGGAGAGTGGTTATTAGATGATCAAAAAGTAATTCAGTTCCATGTCGGGGTGTCATGCACTGTACCAAACCCTACGGACACAAAGCTAAAACAGCTCTTCCAAGCTTCCTTACCTGCATTTACTTAAGTACTCACTTTACCTGAAGACTCTTCTCCCAATGGGTGTTTCCAGCTTGACTTTATACATACACATTCTTCCATTTTTATATTAATATTCTGTCTCAATATCTCCACAATGACTGGAGCAATATGCAATGTTTCTAGAAAAGCAGAAAATCTGGAGTAAGACTCTAACTTTGAACTTTTAACATGACTAATTACATGACCATGATCAAAAACTCAACTTCTGAGAACCTCAATCTCTCCTTCAGAGAAGAAAGTGATTATTACATATAACATTGAGAAGGTCCTTGCTGTGTGCCAGACTCTGTTGTAAGTATTTTAAATGTCCTAAGTCATTGAAACCTCATAGCAATCCCTTCAATAAAAACTTTTATTAGATCATCTTATAGGTAAAGAAACTGAGAACAGAGATGTTAAGTAACTTGCTCAAGGCCTCCTACCTTATAAGTAGAAGAGCTGAAATTTGAACCCAGGTTTTCTAACGCCAAGTAAACTGTATGCTGCTGCTGCTAAGTCGCTTCAGTCGTGTCCGACTCTGTGCGACCCCATAGACGGCAGCCCATCAGGCTCCCCCATCAGGCAAGAATACTGGAGTGGGTTGCCATTTCCTTCTCCAATGCATGAAAGTGAAAAGTCAAAGTGAAATCACTCAGTTGTGTCCGACCCTTAGTGACCCCATGGACTGCAGCCTACCAGGCTCCTCAGTCCATGGGATTTTCCAGGCAAGAGTACTGGAGTGGGGTGCCATTGCCTTCTCCAGTAAACTGTATAAACAGGTAAATTTTTTAGCAAAAAGAAACTGCTCGGGACTTCCCTGACAGTCTTCTGCACTTTCACTGCTGAGGGTGCGGGTTCAATCCCTGGTTCGGGAACTAAGATCCCATAAATTCTGCTGTGTGGCCAAAAAAAAAAAAAAGAAGAAAAGCTGCTCGATAATATTACTATCCCTGAACCTAAATAGTAATTATTCTACTTCATAGAGTACTTATAAAGTTCACATAAAATAAAGTCTATAGAAAAGCTTCCAAAACCAAAAAGCAATTTGCTGTACAAATATAATGTATTTTAGTTCTTACTACAATGTCTCCCTTTCTAAATCTCTCCAGACCTTGGATAACAGTCCCATTTTTTTTGTTAATATTAGCGCTTCTTATTTTCAATTAACAAACCTTATCTTTTGTAAACCCCTCCTCATGTTAAACCCTCTAGCATTTCCTTCTTAATTCTTTCTGCTCATTTCTTCCCTAGCTGTCAACCTTTTCTCTGTGGGATTCACATTCCCAGACTTTATGATAATGAGACATCCTGACTCCATTTGCTCTAGTCCATTACTTTCTAAAGATAGTACATAGGAGTTTCAGGCCTGGATTAATAGTTTCAGTAACCTTTTACTACTTTTTATTTTTTCTTCCAATGCTTTTAGACGCCTCTATAGCTATAGGGCTTCAGTTTCCTTTTGTAGGTATGATTTTGAACGGTTTTACAGTTATCTTTAGCATGGTTGTTAAGAAATGGATTCAACAAATATGTACTTAATACATATATGACAAATCCTATATAAGATGCTGATAAAATATTAATTTTGCATACTTCCCAGAACTATAAGTAGTGCGAAAGACATCTAAGGTTACTAAGCTGTCTGTCCTTGTAAGAGAAACTTGTCCTCCTGAATTGGTAACACCTATGCATCTTCTTTCTTTTATTTGTTTTTGAGATTCCAGACTCTAAAGATATTTTGTGTGTGGGTGTGTGTTTGTGTCTTTGTGTCTGTGACAGACAGAGAGAGGGAAACAGAGGTCTCAGGGCAATATTACAAACACTTGAAGAATTCTAATGTTTAAAAAGCCATTGAGGGACTTCCCTGGTGGTTCAGTGGTTGGGAGTCTGGCAGCTGGTGCAGCAGACATGGGTTTGATCCCTGGTCCAGGAAGATCCAACATGCCTCATAGTAGCTGAGCCCATGAGCCACAGCTACTGAAGCCAGAGCGCCTAGAGCCTGCAACAAGAGGTCACCACAATGAGAAGCCCATGTACCGCAATGAAGAGCCAGCACAGCCCCCCAAAATAAATATTTTAAAAAAAAGAAAGGAAGGAAGCCAGTGCAATCAATAATCAAAATACTCAATGTGAAATTCACTTCATTGAACACTTTGATAAAAACTTTAAAATAAGTTATGTTTAAGGAAATAAACCAAGATAGAACTGCCATCTTGAAAAGACCAAAGTTTTGAAACAACATAAACAGAAATAAAACAAAGTCCTGTGAATCAACTGATTTCAAGAATCAATAAGACAACTTGAACATCAAACTTATATCAATCATCTAAATTTTAAAACTGCAAGAGCTGGGATACATTCTGACTTGGATTCTAAAAGAGCTAATTAGTGAATTTGGAAAATGGTACTAAGAGACTTACCCAGAATGCAGTCTAGAAAATAAAAGAAAAAAATATTGAAGAGAATTTAAGACAGATGAAAGATTGATAAGCCTAATATCTAATGTTCAATAAAAATTATAGAAACAGAGAAAGGAAGAAATGATGGTAGGCTACCTTTGAAGAATTAATTGCTAGGAATACTCTAGAATATTAATTAAAAATAAATTTTTAGATAAAAAATTTATTACTGAATTACCTACTAAAAATAGACAAAAATACAATGAAAATAAGTCCACACCTTGGTCACATAATGAAAATAAAGAATAAAGAGAAAAATCATTAAAGTTAGCAAAGAAAAGTATTGATAGATTGATAGTATTAATACCATCTCATCAACAACAAAGTCCAGAAAGCAATGGAGTAGTATCTTCCACATGCTCCATGAAATAACTGTCAACCTAGAATACTGCATTCAGTCACATTATTCTTTAATATTCAGAGCAAACTCTTATGTAAAGAATAAAAAAAACTTTGATGTTCACTAGAGAAACTCTTAAAGATTGTGTTTTAAAAGATATAATAGTGATTTTTTTTTTCACTCTACCTATATTATTATACTTGAGAAATAGTTCTTGGACCATGCTCTCTGATTCTTCTTGGCCTAAATCTCTCCTAATTCCAGCTTCTTTGACACTTGACAGACAATTTTGCATAAAATACAGATTTGGTCGTATTACTGCCTAGCACCCTCCCTGCCAAACCTCACATAAGTACCCATTTCTTTTTTTCCAGAAGGATGTAATCTGTGAAAAAAACACATTTCAACTAAGTAAATTTTGAAGATCCAATCACCTTTGTCCATCGATTCATGAATTGGTCAGCATCCCAGCTGCAACTATTAATAGAAAGGCACTCTGCAGTGGTGGTGGTTTAGTCCCTAAGTCGTGTCCAACTCTGAGACCCTACGGACTGTAGCCCTCTGTCCATGGGATTCTCCTGGCAAGGATACTGGAGTGGGTTGCCTTTTCCTTCTCAAGGCAATCTCTCCCACCCAGGGATCAAACCCACATCTGCACTGCAAGCAGATTCTTTACCACTGAGCCACCAGGGAAGCCCCAGAAAGACACTCTGATAAGCTGTTAAAATGGAAGGCTTTTAAAGGCAAAAGGGATGAGACAAGGAAATCAAAAACAAAAGGAAAGATTATTTCTGGCGAGGTTACCTTCCTCTGAGGGAAGGGTAGGGAGCCTTTCACCTGAAGATGACTTCACTAGGATTGATCAGGAAATTCCAGGGTGACTGATTTAAAATTTCAAGCCTGAAAGAGGCTGAAACTACAATTAGATTAAGTATTAAGCTTTGCTTTGCTGTTGTGGGGCTGAGCACAAGTGACTATTTGGGGCCTATTACTTCTTTTTTTTAATAAGTCAAACGTTTCATTTCAAAGCTTCTGCAGATTTTTCTAGCTTGGTTCCTACTTTTTATTTACTTACAGGATCAACTCAAAGGTTGGTGTAAGCCAGGTCCCCTGATTTCAGACCCTAAAGAGTGAGAAATGAATTACTTTCTGACTTTCTGGAGTATTCACTGTAAGTGCATTGCCTAAGCCCTCATGTTTTTCAGGCAGTCCTCCTGTTAGACACAAAGCTATAAGAAATAATGGCAGAGGTATCTGATTTGTATTATATTACTAAAATAGTTCAGATGGTAGAAAATCTGCCTGCAATGCAGGAGACCCTGGAAAAGGGAATGGCAACCCACTCCAGTATTCTTGCCTGGAGAATCCCATGGACAGAGGAGCCCGGTCGGCTACAGTCCATGGATATGACTGAGTGACTAACACACACAATAAATGTGTCCGAACCCCATGAAGAAAATCAGTCCTTCCAATAATATTCTCCCTATATTACTTCACAGAGGCATTTTCTGAGGTTTTATGGCAGGGAGTCTTTTATTTGATATTTTCAGCATGATAGGGTTTTAAGATATTATTCTGCCATGTTGGCTATATCCTTTGCTGTTTTCAAGTTACCTTTTCTGTCTATCAATTTCTCTTATCTCTATGGCTCCTAATCTTTGTAACCAGTCTCCATCAACAAAATCAAGCTGCAGAAAATAAATTACAGATAAGGCTCCCTGACATGGTAATGGGGTTTTCACTGCTTACCTTGAATTTTCTATTTCAGTCATTTTTGCTGCCAGAAATCTTTTGATCCTCAAATCAGAAAACCCTTTGATGTGAATGGCAACTTACCACATTAAAATATAAAAACTAGCAACTTGTTAGCACTTCGTTTTTCCTTTGGATTTTACTGCCATTCACATATCAGTCATTTTTTTTTTTAATCTTGCAGTTATTCTCAGGACTTGGGCAGTTAAGGTGTACTATTTGCTCTATTTCTTGCCTTATTGATAACTTAGTTCACTTAATTGTTTTGAGGGCTCATTAAGTTTCCTTCACCCTAAACCATCATGAATACACTGTAAATGAATCCAAAAATCTTGAGGCTCCCCTGGTGGCTCAGACAGTAAAGAATTTGCCTGCAATGCGAGAGACCTGGGTTCAGGAAGATCCCCTGGAGAAAAGAATGGCTACCCACTCCAGAATTCTTGCCTGGAGAAGTCCATGGACAAGGGAGCCTGGCGGACCACAGATAATGGGTCGCAAAGAGTCAGACACAACTGAGTGACTAGCAGCTTCACTTTTCCATTTTTCATAGTGCCTCTTAGTCCTCAACACTTTCAGCAGAGCTTTTTCAAATTTCACTTTAAAATTTGAATAAACTCACTCTCACGTCTGTGTCACCTCCACTTCCTTCAGTGGCTAGGAACTGAGGCAAGTGATGGAACTGCTGAGGCTCTTGGCTTACAAAAGTCTCAGGAGGTGGTTCTGTTCTACTGAATTATATCGGACGTGGCTTGCAGTAAAGGTACAGCCAAGGGAACTACAGCACGCTGGCTACCTCTCCTCAGTGTCCTGGTTCTCAGTCCTCCCTAGCAACCCAACAGGAAGGCTCTTGGTACATCTCAAACCCAATATGCCCTTCATTGAATTTTCTGTCCTCTTTCATTACACATCCACTCCATCCCATAACCTCTCTATTCTATTAGCCCAAATCCCAGTCTACAGAATAAAAGCACTCTGACTCTTCTTCCGTCTAGTCATACTTACATTCTCAACCTTGTTTACCATTCCCCCCTCCATAAACATTCCTCAACCAAACTAAATCAGTGACTATTGCCCTGGGACTCCTATTTCTTAGTTCTAACCTCATACCGCATCTTCAGGAAGTATCTTCATGCTCTCTTCTCCATTTTTTGTTTGTTTGCTTGGCTGCACCACACAGCATCTGGGATTTTAGTTCCCTTACCAGGGATCAAACCTATTCCACTTGCATTGGAAGCATGGGGTCTTAACCACTGGCCCTAAATAATATGAACTTATAGTCATTATGTGCAGTAATTAAGAAAATGCATGAAAGTACGTCCTTTCTCTGTGAAAGGTACTTGCAGTCATCATATAGATATGAAAAAAAAAAGATGATTTCATAAGGAAATAGATCAAGTCCTCAAGAAGTTGCAGTCCAATTAAAAAAAAATAATGTATGTTCATAAATTACCCAAAGTTAAGTTCCTCTCTTTCATTTGTATGTGTCCAAATCCTATTCATCCTTAAAAGCTGAGTTCAACTGCCTTCTGCAAAATACTGTATCATAATCCTAGATGTATCCTTTGTTCTCTAAATTCCTATGGCCTTTTCCCTGTAATTTCTCTTCCATACCTGCCACTTTCTTCTTTAACTTTGGGTAATTTATGAACATACATTATTTTTTTTTAATTGGACTACAACTTCTTGAGGACTTGATCTATTTCGTTATGAAATCATCTCTTTTTTTTTTATTCTATATGATGACTGACAAGTACCTCTCACAGAGAAAGGATGTACTTTCATGCATTTTCTTAATTACTGCACATAATGACTATAAGTTCATATTATTTAGGGCCATTTTATCAGTAAGGAAATGTTTTATTGAAGAAGTAATGAACCCCTTTGATGGGTTAAACAAATATTTAATGATATTGAATAAATGATAGAGCAAACAGATCACTCCACATGAGGATTATAGTGATTTTATACTAAAGGAAAGATGTGCTTTATCTGCCAAAGTAAGTTCACAAGCACAGTTGAAAAAGAAATAGTTTTTGTTTTGTTTTGTTTTGTTTTGTGAATTGCCTCCATGAACTGGGTGAATGAAATTGCCATGCTTTTCTATAATTTGCTCCTGGGATGATACAAGTATCATGGAAACACTGACTGCATCAATAGGGATAAAGAGAGATGTAAGTTTACCTATGGGAGAAGGCAATGGCAACCCACTACAGTACTCTTGCCTGGAAAATCCCATGGAGGAGCCTGGTGGGCTGCAGTCCATGGGGTCGCTAAGAGTCGGTCACGACTGAGTGACCTCACTTTCACTTTTCACTTTCATACATTGGAGGAGGAAATGGCAACCCACTCCAGTGTTCTTGCCGGAGAATCCCAGGGACGGGAGAGCCTGGTGGGCTGCCGTCTATGGGGTCGCACAGAGTCGTGCAACCAGGTTTCCTGAAATGGTTAGATATTCTCACTGTCAGCAGTAGTCTTTTGATAAGCACTTTCCGTCAGCTGCCTGTCTACAAAGGAGGCAAACACTTTCAATTTCCTGGGAAATTGGAGGAAATTTCCAAGTGTGACAGCTATTTTCCTAATGTTTCTTGCAGATGGGTGAAATGACAGATGGCAGGGCTTGAATTCATCTTGATGAATAGGAAATTGATGTTCTCTGTCACACCAGCCTTTCTGAGTGTGGATTCATATAGGAAAGTTTTCCCACTTTCACCTTTTTAAAAAAGAGTATTCAGTTCAGTTCAGTCGCTTAGTCATGTCCGACTCTTTGCAACCCCATGAATCGCAGCACGCCAGGCCTCCCTGTCCATCACCAACTCCCGGAGTTCACTCAGACTCACGTCCATCAAATCAGTGATGCCATCCAGCCATCTCATCCTCGGTCGTCCCCTTCTTCTCCTGCCCACAATCCCTCCCAGCATCAGGGTCTTTTCCAATGAGTCAACTCTTCTCATGAGGTGGCCAAAGTACTGGCGTTTCAGCTTCAGCATCATTTCTTCCAAAGAAATCCCAGGGTTGATCTCCTTCAGAATGGACTGGTTGGATCTCCTTGCAGTCCAAGGGACTCTCAAGAGTTTTCTCCAACACCACAGTTCAAAAGCATCAATTCTTCGGCACTCAGCCTTCTTCACAGTCCAACTCTCACAACCATACATGACCACAGGAAAAACCATAGCCTTGACTAGACGGACCTTAGTCGGCAAAGTAATGTCTCTGCTTTTGAATGTACTATCTAGGTTGGTCATAACTTTTCTTCCAAGGAGTAAGCGTCTTTTAATTTCATGGCTGCAATCACCATCTGCAGTGATTTTACTCAACCATTATAAAGGAACAATACTGAGTCATTTGTAGAGACGTAGATGGACTAGAGTCTGTCATATAGAGTGAGTAAGTCAGAAGGAAAAAAACAAATATCATATATTAACATGTATATGTGGAATCTAGAAAAACGGTAGAGATGAACCTACTTTCATTACAGGAATAGAGACACAGGCATAGACAACAGATATGTGGACACAGTGGGAGGTGGAATGAGGTGGAAGATTGGGAATGATCTACACACTACCATATGTGAAATAGACAGCTAGTGGGAACCTGCTGTATAGCACAGGGAGCTCAGCTCAGGACTCTGTGATGACCTGGAGGGGTGGGGTGGGAGGGTTGGAGGGAAGCACAAGAGGGAGGGGATGTATGTATACATATGGCTGATTTTGGAGAAGGAAATGGCCACCCACTCCAGTAGTCTTGCCTGGACAATTCCATGGGCACAGAAGCCTGGCTGGGCTACAGTCCATGGGGTCTCAAAGAGTCGGGCATGACTGAGCGACTAATGCTCACACACGTGGCTGGTTCATGTTGTTGTACAGTAGAAACTAACACAACGTTGTAAAGCAACTATACCACAGTTTTTTAAAAGAGTCACCCACAATGAGGGAAGAAGTGAAAGGAGCCATTACCTGGCAATGGGAAATGCTCCTAGATTCTTCACAGATACCGCATTAAGGAGCATGGTTGAGAGAATAGCACATCCTGGTCCTTGGACTGGAGATTTGTCAAAGTTGGTGGAGATCTGTGATATCCTGTCATCCAATCTCATCATTTTACCACTGGACAAAGAGAAGTGACCTGTTCAAGATTATAAGAAACACAGTGACTAGGGCCGCAGTGTTGCTTCCAGAAGCATAAAGTAGAGGAAAGCTGAAGAAGCTGCTATGTTATCTGTAAGAGAAAGAGCCAAAAACTCAGCCAAGTTCAAACCCAATGTCAGGGATCCTTGCACCTCTTCTAGGAGAAACAGCATGACCTTCACGTTGAGAAAGACAATAAAATTTCCAACTTTGCCATTTTCTGTATCCTTAAGCAAAGCAGTCTCCTCATTTGTGAAATGTGGTTATTACAATTATTTCCTTGCAGGACTGTATGGAGGATTTCAAGACCTCAAGCATTAGATAAGGTCTGGGAAATAGTACACCATCAAATGTTGGTTCTACCTTCGGTAAGTTTAAAGTTGAAATTTAAAAAAAAATTTAGGGAATTGAAATACAAAAAAGAAGGCCAAGAAATGTCTGTTTCAATCAGTAGAGTCCCATGAAGACAATCTGAATCATATTTAGTCTCTTGGACAAATCACAGAGGATATAAAGGAATTAATATAATATTATTTTTCATTAAGTGTTTAAGACATATGGACAATCCAAGCCTGGCCTTCCTCCCTTTGCCCAGAAAACATTCTAGCCACAACAGGACTTGGAGCATGATCAATCTAACATCTTCAATAGCGTTTCTGGTGTGTGCATACTTTCACATAACTTTGTCTGAAAGGCTCTCAGTGGAGTCTCTCACCACCTTCATCTAATGGGCAGCAGCTGCCTGGAAACAATTCTTCCATATTACTCACCTTATCAGGCCACAATAAAACACCTCCCTTCATCCTACCCTGGGAAGACGTATCTGTTCGTTTGCTATTTGTAATGTTGACGGCTTCTCTTCGGGTAGTTTCTCCTACACCAGGTGGTTCTGGCTTTTTACCGTTTTTCACTAACTAGCTGATTCCTCTCTGAGTTTATCTGAATTTTAGTTTGTTTCTTTACAGACAGCACACTTCAGCTTTCTACTCTCCTGGACTCCTCGTTGGCAGAGATCATGAGAAGCAGCTGTCTGCCCTGGGCAATGACACAGAGATACTGGTGTCATCATCATGGCTCAAAGCCTGTTGTAACCCCTAGATGAGCCGCTTCCCTTGCTGCATTTGTAGTCAGATTTCCTTTTCTTTTTCTTATTCATCTAATTTTGCCCACCCCAGGCGGCATAAGGGATCCTAGTTCCCTGACCGGGATCAAACTGGTGCCCTCTGCATTGGAAGCGCAATGTCTTAATCCCTGGGTAGCCAGGGAAATCTCTGTAGTCAGATTTCTGATCCAAGCTCCAGATCCTTTATGTCCTGAAAGGTGCCATTGTTTTTTTCTATTGTTCTCCCATTGGCCATCCTTTATTGGCTATGGGGGAAAGGGGGAAAATGATGTGAGTTTGGCCTTTGTAATTTTTAGAAAGCTCAGGCTTCTACCATTATCTATTCCTCTATCTATGCCTCTTTCTAATGCCTCAATTTCCAGAATGATTATGATAAATCTGAGTCAATCTGATTAAGAAATTATTAATACTAAAAAAAAACGGAAAGAGCAGCAAAGGAAATTACAAAAAGATCCCAATATTAGATGCCCTCGAGGCTCTAAAAGTTAAGATAGTTTTCTAGATATTTACTACTCAGTGTGGAATTTAAATTAGAGATTATATCAATCAAAAGTATTGATTCATGGACCTTTTTATCATCTTCTCTATATATTTGAGATTGAAATATAATAAAATGAAACTGTTCTGTGCACTCAAAAGTTACACATCCTGGTCTCAAGTTCTGGATCTGGCCTATGTAACTATGGAACCTTGAATTATATACATACACACGCACATATTTTATATGTATATATTGGGAAAATAACAGCAAAATTATAAAATAATAGATATTTCCAAGATAAATTGGAATAAGTTTTTAAATTCACACGTGAGAAATCACAAGTAGATAAAAAGCAATTTTAAAAATTTAAATGCTATTAAAAGAATTGTACAAGCATAGGTGTGTTAAAGACAGCTCTATTCATCCAACCCAATTTGTCCTCTTCTTGGGCTCAAAAATAGACTGTATTTCTCAGCCTTAACTGCAACAGAGTTGAGGTCAATGGTACATGAGTAGAGGGGAGACACACCAGTTTCCATAAAAACATTGACCCAAGAAAAACCTCTGCCATGAATCCTTCATTCTCTTACGCCTTCCAGCAAGGACAGCCAACTTGGAAACCACATGTTGCCGATTCATGAAGCACCACTGCTGGGGAGATGCTGCCTGCCAATTAGAACACCTGTTTAGGATGACATGGGCAAGGAACAACACTTCTTATTGGTTAAGCCTGAGATGTGGGGGTTTGTCTGTTAAAAACAGCAGAAGCGACAGATGGTAAACTCAAGGGGTAGGTTGCCAAGCTGCTGGAAGTGGCATTAGTCTGATTTTAATTGGGAAGAGCCCAGTGCTGACAGTTAACTATGAAAACAGGCCTTTACGGGGCCCAGCCAATGACTGGCTGAAACATAATCTGGTCAAATCAGCAGTGCCAGCTGGGATAAATTCTGAGGTCCTTAGAGGAGACTTCTGCCAATTTGACAGGCCAGTGAAGATTCCTGAACCACAGACAATTCAGGGAGTTCTGATTATCCCTTTAAAAAATGTCTGCTTATGGGTATGCCTGTCATAAAAAAGTACTCCTGTGAATTCTAAATGAGAATCTGAAAACCTGGAAAAATCAAGAATGGGAGGTCTCAGATTGTCTCCTTTAATTTGCACTCAATTTTTTATATTTTTGTGAAGCCTTAATGAATCATGGGACAAAAATCGTTCCCAGCTACCGGTCCACCTTTTTATTGACTATCTTAAAAAATTGAGGAAAGTCCCAGACAAAAATGGCAGAAATAAACAGTTTCCAAGTTTAACTAGAATTCGCATGCCAGCTTGTGTCTAAACAGGAACCTAAGATGGGAAAATATTCCCTGCCCAAAATAAACTCTTCCTAGATCTAATTCTCTCTGTTGCAATACTGTTACACGTTATTTCATATTTTCCACCTCATTGTTTCCAAATGTGAGGCCCACAGAAATCGTATTCATTAAATTCCTAGGAATCTGTTTTATAACGAATTCAACAACTGAGAGTTTAGGCCTTTCCTTCCTATTGTCTAAGCTCTTACATGTTTTACTAATTCGAGTGTCATTCTTCATACCAGTTATTAGAGATCTGGCTCTTTGGCAGGAGCAAACTCCTAAAAAATTAAAGCTAAGTGCAGGAGAAAGAGTAGGAGGACAATCTGCTGCTTCTGGTGTGGCTGGCTGGCTGGTTACTCCACAAGCCCTACCATCTGATGTTACTCAAAATCACACACATGGGCACACAGTGACAGCAGTGAAATGCAATTAGTAACATCCATGAAGACTGAGGCAAACCAAAGTTTCAACTGGTATCATAACTAATAACATCCAAATCTGATTCATCCAATTGGAAGATTCCAGATTATTCTAAATATAGCTCAGTATTACTCCTCCCAGACATGTTCTGCCCACAACTGCAGGGAGGACACTGACAATGATACCTGTCCCCGCCCTTGGGCATCCATCTCTCCTTCTCAGTACTCTTTGAGACCCCATGGACTATAGCCCGCCAGGCTCCCCTGCCCATGGAATTCTCCAGGCAAGAATCCTGGAGTGGGTTGCCATTCCCTTCTCCAGGAGATCTTCTGACTTAGGAATGGAACCTGTGTCTTCTGCATTGCAGGCAGATTCTTTACCATCTGACCCACCAGAGAAGCCCCCCTTCTCAGTACATATACAGCCAAAGCAACTTTTAGACGTCACGGGACTTCCCTAAGTTTAAATGTGGGGCATATATTCTTTTTTTACTGTTTTTTTGTTTTCTGAATAGATTGCTATGCATCTATGTGAAAGAATTCTTCCATTTAGGTCTCTAAGAATCACATTAGTAACAGTGACCCAAACTGGAAAATGATTTTTCTCCTTCAAGGTACTGGGGGAACTTACTTTTGACTCAAAAGACACTGAACAAATTCTGGATAACTAGTAACTCTTATTTTCTGATAGTGATAAAGCTTTTTATATAGCATCTCTAAAAGAAAAAAAATTTAGTGTATGCCAAAAGAAAACATAGAGAAAGATTCTTTCTCATTTTTTAATCAAAATACACTTGCTATAAAATCAGATCTCCAATCGATAGATTTAATATATACGATGTTAATCTCCAAAACAATTGTCTCGTAAGTTTAACAAATCACAATCTCTTGCCAATATTTTTATTCATGATTCAAGTTTTCTAAAAAGAAGTTCAGGTTAGAATAAAGATATCTCACTGAATTACATGACTGCGTGACGAGGATCTTATATTCCATCAAATAATGTCTTACATTTACAGAGGTGACCCAGAGAACCTGTCACTTAATATCAGTCCTTCACAGATTTAAAATTCCTGTTGCCATAGCAGACATATTTAGATGAACAAGGAATTGCTTTCCTTTAAAACTCTTAAATGGAAGAGTTCTTCATTCTGTTATATACAAATTGTTTTAAATTCATGTGTGATAAAAGTCAACTTTGTTTTAGGTCTTGTGAATGAGTGAGTGAATTTAGAAAGATGGTAACGATAACCCTGTATGTGAGACAGCAAAAGAGACACAGATGTATAGAACAGACTTTTGGACCATGTGGGAGAGGGAGAGGGTGGGATGATTTGGGAGAATGGCATTGAAACATGTATAATATCATGTTAGAAACGAATCACCAGTCTAGGTTCGATGCAGGATACAGGATGCTTGGGGCTAGTGCACTGGGATGACCCAGAGAGATGGCATGGGGAGGGAGGTGGGAGAGGGGTTCAGGTTTGGGAACTCATGTACACCCGTGGCGGATTCATGTTGATGTATGGCAAAACCAATACAGTATTGTAAAGTAAAATAAAGTAAAATTTTAAAAAAAAAAAGTCAACTGTGTTTTAGGTCTTGTGAATGAGTGAGTGAAAGTGGCTCAGCTGTGTCCGATTCTTTTTGACACCATGGATTGTAGCCCACCAGGCTCCTCTGCCCATGGGATTCTCCAGGCGAGAATACTGGAGTGGGTTGCTATTCCCTTCTCCAGAGGATCTTCCCAACTCCTGCATTGCATGCAGATTCTTTACCATCTAAGCCAGGTCTTACCATCTACCCAAATAATTTTTAATTACTATGATTTAATGTTAACACAACATATATTATTCTACATGTGTTCTAATTCTGATTGGGATAAAGTTGTAAAAGACTTTGTCCTGTTGCTTCCACCTCAAGTATGCCTTTGCAGGGGACTTACACTTTACAAATATATTATCTTACAATTCTACAAGTCAGAAGTCCGACACAGGTCTTACTGGGATAAAACGAAATATCAGCAGAGCTGTATTCATTTCCAGAGGCTTTTTCTCACTTGTAGAGGCTGCCACTTTCCAAGGCCCATGGTCCCTTCCCCCATCTTCTCAGTGTCCTTCTGATGCTACCATCTCTCTCTTGTCTTGCCCCAGGGAAATTTCTCTACTTTTAAGAACTCAAGGGATCAGTTTATAATCCAAAATAATGTTTCCATCTTTAGCTCCTTCACTTAAACGTATCTGTAAAGTCCCTTTTGCCATATAAAGTAACAGTAACAGATTCCAAGGATTAGGGCTTGGAACTCTTTTGGAAGCCATGATTCTTTTACCTATCTTTCTAAAATAGAAGACTGGGGACCTCTCAGCCCATTCCATGTCTTCCGTTTATCCAAAACGTGACTTCAGAGACCAAAGAACTATGGCTCAGAAAGTTTGTGATTATATATATAATGTATAGTATTATCTGGAATAGAGGATATCAAGCATTATATAATGACATACAATCAATATAGCAATGATAAGTCAGCCAAAGTTAAGAAAATTTGTCAAAAAATACAAACTTCCTATTACAAGATGAATAAGTTCAGAGGAGCTAACATTCAGCATGGTAATTACAGTTAAATGTTATAAAAGAGTAGATCTTAAAGGTTGTAACCACAAAATCGAAACAGTAATTATGTGGTCCGATGGAGGTGTTAGCTAACGCTATGGTGGTGATTCGCAACATATAAGTATATCAAATCAACACACTGTACACCTTTAACTTATGCAATATTACACGTCAACAATGTCTCAATAAGGCTGGCAAAAAAGAGAAGTTGTGCTTAAGAGGAAGATAATGAAATTCAATAATACGTGCAATTGAAATTGTAAGCTTCAATTTTTCCTAAAGTGTGCTCCATGGGATTTAACTTACTATCGCATGAAGTTGTTTCACAAGGAATCATGCGCATACTATGAACGTATATTTGGGAAATGCCGAGTGAAGCAAAGTGAAACTGACTCCTCCGAGTCCTCAGTTTGCCAGTGTGCATTGGAATCTGCAAGAGAGCAACATGTGCTCTTACTAGGTTCAAAAACAATTGCTTTTAAGGGTGAATCAAACTTTGGGAATTGGTGATGTCCGTTTATTCTGCTCCACTTCTGCTGTTGTTTTCAGTTGACCCTTCGTTCCTTCTTCTTTTTTTCTTTCCTTCCTTGTTTTTTCTCCTTTCTTAGTTCCCATCTTCATTCTGTCCCTCCTTTTTTGCCTACAGTCATCCCCCAATATAAATGAGACTTCAAACGCATAGAGTTGCAAAGAGGCTTGTTCTGGTTAAAATTAGAAATACAAAAAAGAAAACTGTTGTTAAGAAAGAAGATGGGAAAAAAAATAAGAATGAATTACAGAGAGGATGATGCTTATTGAATCTTGACATTTTGATTGTGTTTCCCTGATTTATTGGACACAATAAGACTAAACATTTCCTGAACAAAGGATTAAGGATTTATTTCTTCTGCTTTATCTCCTCTTCTTTTTAACTTCATAATCTTTCCAAGTTTGTCATCCATCCAGCCCCAGTTACGCTTCAGAGGGGCCTTAACAACCCAAATAAATTTACCACTAAGCTATAATAAAAGTCCCTTTACATACTATCACCAGGCAATAAGCGATTCTGATTTATTGAATATTCTAGATAGCTTAATCCAAACCATAACACTAACATTTGCTTTTCAGTTTAATAGCTTTTGGCACACTATAAAATTTATAACACAATTCCTTCATTACTAAGAATATGTTAGCTATTTTTGATGATATCATTTTGAAACAAAAATTATAATATGATGAAATTAGAATATATGTTTATGGAATATGGATAAGTGTAAGGCTGCTTGGCACTATGTGAAATTGCTCCAAAATATGGTGTTTTCCCATTTGGTTCAAGTGTCTCCTTCCTCATCCAATTTTCTACTCTGTTGCGCTGTCTGCTTTTGAGACTGTCCACTCTGCTTTGATCCTGGTGGTTCAGTCGGTAAAGAATCTGCCTGCAATGTGGGAGACCTGGGTTCGATCCCTGGTTGGGAAGATCCCTGGAGGAGGACATGGCAACCCACTCCAGTATTCTTGCCTGGAGAATCCCCATAGACACAGCAGCCTGGTGGACTACAGTCCATGAGGTCACAAAGAGTCAGACATGACTGAGCAACCAAGCACAGCATGGTTATCTACAAATTAAGAATTCTCTTGTGGAACAGAGATGGGTACTATCACTGGATTGTAATATGTTGAATGATCTTTATTTCTAATATATAATTTTTAATGATGGTGATATCTGTACATGCACATGTATGTGTTTTATATTGAGTATTATCATATTCAAAATAAGATTACATTTGTGTAATATTTTAAAGTTTGAGAGAATAATATTTGGGGAAAATTATAAAGAAAGCTGAGCACTGAAGAACTGATGCCTTTCAACTGTGATGTTGGAGAAGACTCTTGAGAGTCCCTTGGACTGCAAGGAGATACAACCAGTCCACCCTAAAGGAAATCAGTCCTGAGTGTTCATTGGAAGGACTGATGCTGAAGCTGAAACCCCAGTACTTTGGGCACCTGATGTGAAGAACTGACTCATTAGAAAAGACCCTGATGCTGGGAAAGACTGAAGGCGGGAGGAGAAGGGGATGACAGAAGATGAGATGGTTGGATGGCATCACCAACTCTATGTCATGAGTTTGAGTAAACTCCAGGAGTTGGTGATGGACAGAGAGGCCTGGTGGGCTGCAGTCCTTGGGGTCGCAAAGAGTCGGACACGATTGAGCAACTGAACTGAACCGATGTCAAGCAATTTAGTCTATTCCTCCCTTTAGTAGCCTGATAATTACTCTTGCATTAGACAGCCAAAAAGCCCCTTAACTATATTTTATTTTAATGGACCCCTGAAGAGATCCTCTGTGCTTTGCTGGAATTCTTACCATATGTATCAAAACATGTTATGAAAAATAGCTCCATGGAGTTCAACAAACAGGTGGGAATCTTTTAAGGCAAGTACCAAAAATCCTTATGCAATCTGGCTTAAGGAAAAGAATTCACTGGCTGTTTGTGGAAATGTTTCAAATAAGTCTGAATCAAGTAAGTCTCCCCGAGTTGAGGGGATGGACCTGGGAGTTTGAGGCGAGTACATAACTTCTGACATACAAGGTCTCTGGTACGTGGCCAAGTATCAGAAAGGAGAGCATTTCGGAAACAGAGAGTTAACTTTCTGTTAGAAAGTTTCTGGACAGACAGAGGTTTTCCTCAAGTCCTCAGAGGAACATCCATTAGCACAAGCCATGAGGAAAATACTTGAGTGCAAGGAAAGAGCCAGTTTAATGCAGCAGGATAATCCTTAGTACTTATATATCACGGCGGTGGTGGTGGTTAGTTGCTCAGTTGTGTCTGACTCTTTGTGACCGCATGGACTATAGCCCACCAGGCTCCTCTGTCCATGAAATTCTCTGGCAAGAATACTGGGGTGGGTTGCCATTTCCTATTCCACGGGATCTTCCTGACCCAGGGATCAAACCGGTGTCTCTTACATCTCCTGGCAGCAGGATTCTTTACCACCACACTACCTGGGAAACCATTACACCTATATAAAAGAATAGTATAGAGCAGTTAGAATATAGATATGTACATGTTGATATGGGGGTATCACTAAGACATTCTGCTTATATATACAATCTATTTAGTAATATATATATTACAGAGCATATATAATAGACTAGTTCAGTTCAGTCGCTCAGTCGTGTCCAGCTCTTTGCCACCCCATGGACTGCAGCACACAGGGCCTCCCTGTCCATCACCAATTCCTGGAGTTTACTCAAACTCATGTCCATCGAACCAGTGATACCATCTAACCATCTCCTCCTCTCTCATCCCCTTCTCCTCCTGCCTTCAGTCTTTCCCAGCATCAGGGTCTTTTCTAGGGAGTCAGTTCTTCACATCAAGTATCCAAAGTATTGGAGTTTCAGCTTCAGCATCAATCCTTCCAATGAATATTCAGGACTGATTTTCTTTAGGATAGACTGGTTGGATCTCCTTGCAGTCCAAGGGACTCTCAAGAATCTTCTCCAACACCACGTTCAAAAGCATCAATTCTTCAGCTCAGCTTTCTTTATAGTCCAATTCTCACATCCATACATGACCACTGAAAAAACCATAGCTTTGACTAGATGGACCTTTGTTGGCAAAGTAATGTCTCTGCTTTTTAATATGCTGTCTAGATTGATCATAGCTTTTCTTCCAAGGAGCAAGCATCTTTTAATTTCATGGCTGCAGTCACCATCTGCAGCGATTTTGGAGCCCAGGAAAATAAAGTCTGTCACTGTTTCCATTGTTTCCCCATCTATTTGCCATGAAGTGACTGGACTGAATGACATGATGTTAGTCTTCTAAATGTTGAGCTTTAAGCCAACTTATTTCATGGCTGCAGACACCATCTGCAGTGATTTGGAGACCCCCCAAATAAAGTCTGTAACTGTTTCCACATCTATTTGCCATGAAGTGATGGGACCAGATGCCATGATCTTTGTTTTCTGAATGTTGAGTTTTAAGCCAACTTTTTCACTCTTCCTCTTTCACCTTCATCAAGAGGCTCTTTAGTCCCTCTTTGCTTTCTGCCATAAGGGTGGTGTCATCTGTATATCTGAGGTTATTGATATTTCTCGCAGAAATCTTGATTTCAGCTTATGCTTCATCTAGTCCAGTATTTCTCATGATGTACTCTGTATAGAAGTTAAATAAGCAGGGTAACAATATACAGCCTTGACATACTCCTTTCCCAGTTTGGAACCAGGTTGTTCCATGTCCAGTTCTAACTGTTGCTTCTTGACCTGCATATAGATTTCTTAAGAGGCTGATGAGGTGGTCTGGTATTCCCATCTCTTGAAGAATTTTCCGCAGTTTGTTGTGATCCACACAGTCAAAGGCTTTGGTGTAGTCAATAAAGCAGAAATAGATGTTTTCCTGAACTCTCTTGTTTTCTTGATGATCCAATGGATGTTGGCAATTTGATCTCTGGTTCCTCTTATTTTAATACAAATTTTACTTCCCAAAGTTACAAATATATTAGAAAAATGCATCACTTAAGTGGGGGTCAAAATGCTTCAAACATCCAAGCATTAGAATTTTTATAAAAGGCCTCTTTTTTCAAACAATAATTACTGATTTTATAAAATTCTATGGCAATAATTGAGGCAGGTATATTTTTCAGTGGCAGTAGCTGGTGGCATAATCCACCCACATGAAAATGACTCTCAGTGATGTTAAATTAATTCAATTGATTAGTCTGATAAAGTGCTGCTTTCTTGCCAGTGATGCGAAGACTTAGAAACTATTACAGTATTGCCTTGTAATTATATGCGCATGATAATTTTCTTAATTATTTTCTTCTGTTTTTTTTATTGAAGTACAGTTGATTTACAACGTTTCAGGCATGCAGCAAAGTGAGTCAGATATATATGTGTGTGTGTGTGTATACACACACACACACACACACACTGTTTTTCAGATTCTTTGCCATTATGGGTTATTACAAGATATTGAATACAGTTCCCTGCGCTTTACAGTAGGTCCGTGTTTATTTATTTTATGTGGTATGTATCAGTTAATCCCAGATCCCTAATTTGTGCCTCCACCACCCCCTTTCCCTTTTGGTAAACAGACATTTCTTTTCTGCTTGTGACTCTATTTCTGTTTTTAGGTAAGTCCATCTGTATAGCTCTTTCACATTGCTCACAAAGTGACAGCACATGAGGCTTGTCTCTCCTCCTGCCTTTTCCCTTTGTGTGATAATCTCTGGTTCCATCCGTGTTGCTGCAAATGACGTTATTTCGTTCTGTTTAAAGGGATATAACCCCTCTTCTTCATCCGTTCATCTGCTGATGGACATTAGGCTGCTTCCATGTCTCGGCCGTTGTAAATGGTGCTGCTGTGAACACTGGGGTTCATGCGTCTTCTGGATGTGTGCCCAGGCGTGGGGTTGCTGGATCGCATGGTAACTTTACTTTCAGTTTTTAGGGAACCTTCCTGCCGTTCCCCATAGGGCTGCACCGGTATACATTCCCACCGACAGTGGGGATTCCTTCTTCTCCACACCCTTTCCAGCATTTGTTATTTGTAGAATTTTTAATGACAGTTGTTTTGACTGGTGTGAGGTGATTGATTATCTCATTGTAGTTTGGATCTGCATTTCTCTAGTAATTAACAACGTTAAGCATTTTTCATGTGCCTGTTCGCCACCTGTATGACTTCTCTGGAGAAATGTTTACTTATGTCTTCTGCCTGTTTTTTGATTGGTTTCAATTTGGTTCAAAAAAGAAACCAACTGGTTTCTTTTTGATATTGACTGTATAAACCATTTGTATATTTTGGAAATCCCTTGCTGGTGGCATCTTTTGCAAATATTTTTCTCCCATTCTAAAGGCTGTCTTTTCCTTTTACTTATGGTTTCCTTTGCTATCCAAAAGCTTATAAGTATGCTTAGGTTTTATTTATTTTTGTTTCCATTACTCTAGGAGATGGATCAAAAAAATATTGCTGTGATTTATGTCAAAAAGTGTTCTGCTTATCTCCCCTTGGGAGTTTTACAGTATCTGGTCTTACATTAAATGGTCTTTAATCCACTTTGAGTTTATTTTTGTATATGATGTTAGACTATATTCTAATTTCATTCTTTTACATGTAGCTGTCCAGCTTTCTCAGCACCATTTAGTGAAGAGACTGTCTTTGCCTCATTGTATATTCTTGCCTCCTTTGTTGTAGGTTAATTGAGCATAAGTGCAGGGGTCTTCTGGTTTTAAGAGACAAGCTTTAGATACAGTTTAATATAGAACAGCTTTTGCTGTTCAGTCATTCAGTCACGTCCGACTCTTTGTGACACAGCAGGGCAGGCTTCCCTGTCTGTCACTGTCTCCTGGAGTTTGCTCAAGCTCATGTCCATTGAGTTGATGATGTCATCCAACCATCTCATCCTCTGTCACCCTCTTCTCCTCCTGCGCTTAATCTTTTCCAGCATCAGGGTTGATATTGTGAGTAAGTATGGGTTACGGGCTCATAAGAAATATATAAATGGAAGTACTACTTAAACTCTAAAACCCTGTACAAATGTAAGAGTTCAGGATGATGACGAGTGCCTAAAACATAGTGGCTTTTTAGTTAGAAAGTCAATAACTTCTCAGTAAAATACTAGGAAAGCTGACCGAAATCTGTTTCAGATTCCAAGTAAAACACCATCATGGGAAGATTTCTCAGAACTTCCGCTGACGGTTACATAACACATAGAGAAATTCTAGGAACGACATCTTCCTTCTGAGAAGATTACTTTCCTTCCTTGAACTATGCACACCTCTCTGTTAGGTTCCAGCACAGCTTCTTATCGTCGGTAGGCTTGGGGCCCAGCATATAAACATTTTATTTCAGCAGAAGGAATTACCGTCCACAGAAGATGGGTGGGGTTAACACGGTGAGTCTTCTTGAAGAAGGTGAAGGTCACTGTTGAAACTATAAACTGAATACAGTCTGCCAGTCACTGGAGTTACTTCCTCTGTCTCCTCGGAGCCAGCACCTGCTGTTAGGTTCAAGGCACCAGAAGGGCTGCACGCTGCAGCCGACCGAACGCGAGTCCATGTCGACTGCTGCGCTAGGCTTATAGAAACTCTTAGCAAATCCAATGCAGGAATGGGACTAAGCCTCAGTATTTCAGGTGGCTAAAATCATTGAATTAGCCAAACGTGAATATAATGCTATCATTAGTAATGTTTATGGGACAGCTTTTACACAGTCGCACAATTTTAGGAAGGTCATTCATAGCCTTCCCCCCAAAATAAGAAGGAAGGATCCGGACAAAGCAACCCATTTGGCTTGCCCTCAGCTGTTCCCTGGGCTTCCCTAGTAGCTCAGACGGTAAGGCGTTCCCCTGCAGTGCGGGAGACCTGGGTTTGATCCCTGGGTCAGGAAGATCCCCTGGAGAAGGAAATGGCAACCCACTCCAGCATTCTTTAAAAAAAACAATTTTTTAAATTGGAGGACAATTGCTTTCCAGAATTTTATGGTTTTCTGTCATATATCAACAAGAATCAGCCATAGGTACACCCATGTTATTGCCTGGAGAATTCCGTGGTCAGAGGAGCCTGGTGGGCTATAGTCCATGGGTTCACAGAGTCAGACGTGGCTGAGCAATCAACACTTTCACTTGGCTTCTCCAGTTATACCTGGTTAAAACTGTCACTGAGTTCAATGCTGAAAGGGAAATAAGACATGGGGCCTGAGAGGGACTTGGGGGACATTTGTGAGAGACACATTCCTTCATTGACTCAATATATATTCCTTGAGCATTTGCTTCATGCGCAGCAGATCGTAGAACCCTTTCCTCCCGTGACTGCTACGGCCACCCCACCCCTTCTGTTCAGAGCTCCCTTCTCCCTTCCTTGCTGACCCCCTGGGCTGTGTATCATGGTGCCCCTCCCTCCAAATTTGTTAATGGAGTTGGTTATGTGCAGTAGACTTTTCCTAAAGTCTACTCCAGCCCTCAAAGCGTAGCTTTTGACTTAGAGGTAGGAAAGGACCCTAAACTTGTATCTGTGAGAGCTCCATTTAAGGGATTTCACTTGGAGATGGATAGCAGACTCTGAGCCCTGCCAGTGTTATTGCAGAAGCTGGATTCACTCGTCTCTGGAGCCAGATGCTCTTCTGGATTTCCTAGTTACCAGAACTTTCCCCTTGATTTTGTTTTTAAGCTGGCTTTTTTGAAGAGGTAATTTGTTTGTTTTTGCTTGTGCTGGGTCTTTGTTGCTGCGCTGGTCTCTGCTCTGCTGTGGAGCGCAGGCTTCTCAGGCTGTGGCTTCTCTTGGTTTGGAGCAGGGCTCAATGACGCGGGCTCCGGTAGTTGAGGCACACAGGCTTGGTTGCCCCAAGGCAAGGGAATCTTCTTGGACCAGGGATTGAACCTGTGTCCCCTGCATTAGCGGGCAGATTCTTATCCACTGTCCCACCAGCGACATGCTCCCCTTGATTCTTAATCTGGTTCCTCTTGGGTTTCTGTCTCTTGCAAAAATAGACAGCTGGTAAGTAAATGTGTGATGAGTCAGACTCTGTTCTAGATATTTTGTTTTTGCTTGTGCTGGGTCTTTGTTGCTGCGCTGGTCTCTGCTCTGCTGTGGAGCGCAGGCTTCTCAGGCTGTGGCTTCTCTTGGTTTGGAGCAGGGCTCAATGACGCGGGCTCCGGTAGTTGAGGCACACAGGCTTGGTTGCCCCAAGGCAAGGGAATCTTCTTGGACCAGGGATTGAACCTGTGTCCCCTGCATTAGCGGGCAGATTCTTATCCACTGTCCCACCAGCGACATGCTCCCCTTGATTCTTAATCTGGTTCCTCTTGGGTTTCTGTCTCTTGCAAAAATAGACAGCTGGTAAGTAAATGTGTGATGAGTCAGACTCTGTTCTAGATAGATCCTGGAGAGACAGTGGTGAGCAGGACCCAGAGCTTGTACTGATGGGTCTTCCATTCATAGGTGTGGCATGTGTGTGTAAGATGGTCCTAGACATTCCTAGGGAGAATGACAGAAAAACATGGTCCACTGATGAAACTCTCCATTGTTCTCATTCTTCCCTGACTTACTCAGGCTGCTAAATCTGAATCCATGAGGTGTTTGCACATTTCTGATGCTTGGTTGACTCAGGCAAGGTCTCATAGGTTTTTTGTAAGTTTGATCCTGAACCTCTGTTGGGGAATTCTCATTCTCTGAGTCAATAGAGAGAAATCTGCATCTGTGGAATAATGTGGGACTGCGTGACCAGGAATCTGTGGTCAGGAAATACAGTGAGGTGATGGAAGATACAATCACCAAATGTAAAATCAAAATGTAAAATCCAGGCTGGAAGTGGCGAATGGCTATAAAGCAAAAACACCTCCTCTGTTTTTCTGTACTCTTACTACTCAGAACATCCCCTGTACTCCAAATAAATGTGTATGGACTTTCCTACATCAAGCAATTCTGGGACACCAGCTGGGGACCCTACAATTTAACTCAGTTCTGATAGCACCAGATCTAGAGGTAAGGGCTCAGTGCCACAGTCTGCCCACTCTCCTCCCCCAACTCCAGATGCCAGTCCTAAATCCAGGTTGTCAACTGTGCTCCTGAAAACCACTATAGACTGAAGGTTCCCAGATCCCCTTCCTCTGGTTTGATTAATGTGCTGGAATGGCTCACAGAGCTCAGGAAAACATTTTACTCTCTAGAGAACCAGGTTATTAAAAAGAATGAACTCAGGAGCAGGCCGATGGAAGAGATGCATAAGGCAAGGGATGGGGAGAAGGGCCTGGTGGTTCCAGGTCGCTGGTCTCCTTGCATCTCTAACTGGCCACCAACCTGGGAGCTCTCTGAACTCTGTCCTTGTGGATTTTCATGGAAATTTCATGAAGCAGCCATGGTTGATTAAGTCACTGGTCAGCAGTGGTTAATTAAACCTCCCTAGAGGGAGGAAGTGGGTTGAGAGAGGGATGGGGCTGAAAGTCCAAACCTCTCATGACAAGGTGGATTCCTTTGGCAAATAGCCTCCATCGTTAGGGGTTTTCTGAAAGTTATTAATACTTTTTTGACAAACTCAGGTGTGTTCCAAAGGGGCTTATTATGAATAATGAAAGTTACCTGTCAGGAAATGTTGAGGGTTTTAAGCTCTGTGGCAGAAATGAGATTGAAGACCAAATATACACATTTCTTCTTATAAACAAAAATATTTCAATGGTAAATTGGATTCTGATGGAAAACATTAATGGGGTTTATGAGAAAAGAATAAAAAACATTAGAAAGTTGAAAGAAAAGAGGACAGAGAGAAAAATCATGTTTGGAGATTTCAATCTAAATTATAATCAGAATCCCAGAAGAAAAAATAGAGCAGATAGTCTTAGAAACAAGAGAGATTGACCAGGAACACGTGCTGCCGCCGCCGCCGCCGAGTCGCTTCAGTCGTGTTCAACTCTGTGTGACCCCACAGACAGCAGCCCACCAGGCTCCCCCAGTCCTGGGATTCTCCAGGCAAGAGCACTGGAGTGGGTTGCCATTGCTTTCTCCAAGCATGAAAGTGAAAAGTGAAAGTGAATTCACTTCAGTCACGTCCGACTCCTAGCGACCCCATAGACGGCAGCCCACCAGGCTTCCCCATCCCTGGGATTCTCTAGGCAAGAACACTGGAGTGGGTTGCCATTTCCTTCTCCAAAGCATGAAACTGAAAAGTGAAAGTGAAGCCACTCAATCGTGTCCAACCCTCAGAGACCCCATGGACTGCAGCCCATCAGGCTCCTCTGCCCATGGGTTTTTCCAGGCAAGAGTACTGGAATGGGGTCGCATTGCCTTCTCCAGAAACACATGTGAATTTGCTAATAAAAATGCTCACCAAGTGTCCAGCAAAATTGAGATGTCTGCACCAAAACCGTGAACCATGTTTCTTGCAGTGTGTCCCACAGGCCGATACTTCCATCTGGTGCTTGGTGACCTGAAACCAATAGACCACCAGATATTGCTTCAGCAAAGACAAGCTTGTTGAGAATCGGAATTCAGGATCTGCAACCAAGGCAAGCCCCACACAGGAAGGGAAGGGGACCCCATCCTTCTTTCCTGGAGGAGAAAAGGGAATGAGGAGGGCTGTGGGAAACAGAAAGTCCATGGCTTTTCACTGGCTGAATCCTCACCAGAAAGAAGATGTGTCTCCTTGTTCTTATTGGGCTTGGCCAATGCTGTGGGGTGTGAGGGCTTCCCCTGCTGGTCTCCCAACTCTGTTTCACTGAGATTTCTGTTCGTTAATTGTTTTCTGTGCTTGTTTTGGAAAATGGTTTCATGGCCTGAAAAGTGTGGGAGATTTTGCACAATATAATGGCTTCTGAAAGACTCACATTGTATATTTGCTAGTTAAACGAAGTAATCAGAAAAAACAAATAGAAGGCCAATTTATTTTAACCCAGGATGTCTCTACTTTATGACCACTTTTGGGTGGGGGTAATACTTTCAACATTGTATGGAACTTATTTTAGTGAAACAAAGCCTCAGACATTTCCTGGTTACACCGGTAACTTTCCACATATCTGCTTCTCTCTACCACTCTCTCATCACCATCTTGATTTCTATCTCCTATCTCTGTCTTCTTTGCAAGCATTCAGGAAGGGTTTTTTTGAACAGCATGAATCCAAACCTATTTATTGAAGACAAAAAAGTTGAATAAAGTGAAAGTTATTAATAAATATGCAAAGACTTAGAATGTGTGCCCCTATATACTTGTTCTGAAAAGTTTATGCCGCATTGTGCTTCAGATTCACAAGGATTTAATTGTCTAGCTTACTCAAGAAAGAGGAAATTTTATAAATGCAGTGACAGTAAGAACTGAAACAAATTTAGAGTTGGATTTAGAGTTGCAATAAACTATCATTGCAATTATAGTTATAAAATAATGCAAAAATTAGAAAGTAACTATTGTTAAATGATAATTTAAGAATCTCCAAATTATTTAAGTGGAGAGCAGGAAGTTGTGGAAACGAAAGTGCTAGGGAAATAAAAATATGCTAACATAATTTTATAAGATGGAAGTTAATTTTTCTTTGTTATGATTTGGGAAAAAAGCATCTAGAATTTCAAAATATAAATATTCATAAAATAAGAAAATGGAATGACTATCTTCTAAACCAGTGTGTTAAAAAAAGATGAAATAACAGAGAAAAGGGGCTTTCCTTGTGACTCAGCTGGTAAAGAATCTGCCTTCAATGCGGGAGACCTGGGTTTGATCCCTGGCTTGGGAAGGTCCCCTGAGAAGGGAAAGGCTACCCACTCCAGTATTCTGGCCTGGAGAATCCCATGGGAGTCACACAGAGTTGGACATGACTGCGCGACTTTCACTCACTCTCACTCACAGAGAAGACTGAAGTGGAGACACCCAGGGGTTGTTTCTAGGACTGAGATTAGGGGTTTTTTTGCCTCCTTTAAAACTTGTTGCATTTCCATTATGCGTGTGTGCATGCCCAGTGGCTCAGTCGTGTCCAGCTTTTTGAGTCCCCATGAACTGCAGCCTGCGAGGCTTCTCCGTCTACGGACGATCCCAGGCAAGTATTCTAGAGTGGGCTGCCATTTCCCCTCTAGGGGATCTTCCCCACCCAGGGATCAAACCTGCATCTCCTGTGTTGGCAGATGGATTATTTACCTCTGCATCACCCAGGAAGCCCATTTTCCTTATACTTGATACTAAATCTTTATTACATCAATAATTGCAAAAGAAGTCAATATGTGTGTATGTGTTTAAGAATTAAAGTCAATGGATTTTGGCAATATCTATCAAGTCTTAACATCTTTCAAACCCTTTAAGCCAGTCATTCCACTGTAAAAATCTATTCTAATGATTACATCTGATACATGGACAAAGAATACAGAAGAAAGGTCATTTCATCTTTTTAAATGAGCATATAAGTGATACCAAATGTTTCAAAAATTGACTATTGATATTTCACTATTTTATTGACCGAATTTATGGTGGAATTTTGAGGAACATATACTTGCAAATGAAATTGTCTTTCTAAAATGTTTTTCTTCCACTTTTTATGACAGTGATACATGTCCATTGAGGAAAATTATAAAAATCATAAAATCGTAAAGATGCTAGGTTAGGCACCGGGGTGTGCCAAGAGATATCTTTCAGATGAGTGAGTGACTACATCAGAGGATAGGTTCTGGCTGAATCACAGTTTCAGTGAACTCCTCATGGATTGGATTTATGATATTTCAATGAAAATGAACATTTAGCATTTCTTCCACAAGTTATCCTCTCATAAACAGTCTCCACAAAATCACTTTGATATAAATAGGCCTCCTCATAAAGTATATCAGTAACCGATGAATAAGGGAATGAATATTTTACAGCTCAGGATTTTATGTATAGTAGTTTCATAATAGAGTGAAGTTAAAATGGATAGTGGTGGGACTAGACCATTTTGTTTTACTCCTCCGTTTTTAAGAACTGAACGGCTCTTAAAGCGTCTCAAGGCGTTTGTTATTTAGCATGCTGTGTAAATGAAGCTTGGCACGAGCAGTAATTGAAAAGCTTTATAGAGTCAGCGCTGGCTCCCGCAGGAGGCTGGACAGGCTTCCAGGCACCAGACGGGGCCCAGGAAAAGAGGAGAAGCAGGAAGCAGCTGGAAACCTGCGACAATCAAGGGTATTGGCAG
This sequence comes from Aepyceros melampus, assembly GCA_006408695.1. Taxonomy (NCBI): domain Eukaryota; kingdom Metazoa; phylum Chordata; class Mammalia; order Artiodactyla; family Bovidae; genus Aepyceros; species Aepyceros melampus. The sequence continues at coordinate 222,541 of SJXQ01008112.1, forward strand.
GGGTTCTCGGGGAGAGGGTTCGCTCTCAGGCACCCAGGCATGGCGAGTCTTATCCCTCTAAGCCTTATCACACAGACGTTCGCGTCTGCAGAGAAACCTGTGGCTATTGCTTAAGGACAGAGTGGAGACAGGAGGGTGTCAATCAAAAATAAATTCTTTTTAGGAATTCAGTGAGAAATTTAGATCGAGACAAACAAGAACAAGCTTGATGGAAGCTACGAGATGGAATGTGTTAGTAATGAAATGCGTGCTCTGTGCTCAGTCGTGTCTGACTCTTTGTGACCCCATGGACTGTAGCCCACCAGGCTCCTCTCTGTCAATGGGATTCTCCAGGCAAGAATACTGGAGTGGGTTGCCATGCCCTCCTCCAGGGGATCTTCCCAACCCAGGGATCGAACCCAGGTCTCCCGCATTGCAGGTGGATTCTTTACCACCTGAGCCACCAGGGAAGCCCAGTAGTGAAATGAGAGGATGTAATATCTAAACTTTCCAGGTTGCCAGAGATGTCAGTGGGGTCACTTAATTAAAAAGAAAAAGAGTTCTGAGGTTGAGGTCTCAATGCTAGGTGGTCAGTTAAAGCATCATTGAAGCTTAAACTTGCTACCAGTCATAGGAGGCAGTGGGGTTTTCGGCTGTGAGATGAGGCATGAAGCCTGGGCTTGAAAAAAGAATGCACTTATCCTGACTTCTAAGAGCAAGACACACACGGATGACCTGGAAAGTTTGTTAAAACACAGATTATTGGGCTTTACCCCAAGTTTCTGATTCTAAACTAAAGACTGGGAATTTGCATTTCAAACAAATTCTCAAGTTATATTGATAATGTCTGTCTGAGACCCACAACTTAACACCAGCTACAAAACGGATGCCATATTCTGCATGAGACTGAGAGGAAGAAGCAAGGATATCAATTGTGAAGTAGAAAGAGAGTGAAACGCAAACACATTGAGCCCCAGGAGACACTGAATTGCCATTGGCATGTCTTAGAAAAAATGGTGCAGATTTTCAAAGAATTTATGTAGACGCTCTTCTTGAAGGCAGAGCCTAAGCCCCCCATGCTTCAGTGTAGGACATGCATAGCGACTGCCTTCCAAAGGGCACAGTACGGAAAGAGACTGTCTTAGTCTGTTTGGACTGCGGTCATAGAGCTGTAATCGAGCGCCACACACTGGGCGGCGGATAAACAACAGACGCTTATTTCTCGCAGTCCTGGAGAGTGGGAAATCCAAGCAAGATCCTGGACCACAGGTTGGTGTCTGGAGAGGGCTTTCTGGCTGTCTTTTCCCTGTAATCTGTAAAAACATATGTGTGTATATATGTGTTTATATCTGTGTGTGAGCATTTGTTATATAATAATGCAAATGTATATGTTTATATGTTTTATATATTATATGTGTGTGTGAGCATTTATTGTATATGTTTATATATTTTATATATTACATATATGTGTGTGTGAGCATTTATTATATATGTTTATATATGTTTTATATATTATATATATGTGTGTGTATATATACATAGCTCGTTGAGTAGAGTTGAGAGGCCCGGAGGAGGCGTTTTCACACCCAGTGAGGACAGCGGAACGGCAGCACCAAGGTGACGAAAGAGCCCTCTTCCTGTCTGGAAAGGACTCGGCCAGTGAAAGGCCGTGGACTCTGCTTACTATAGCCCTCCCGGCTTCCTTTCCCTCCCTGTGAAAGCGGCCTCCTTCCCTGTGTGGTCACGTGTGCATACACGTGGTTACAGACCTGGAGTAACAATTCTCGACGGATCCTGTATAGACACGTCCTTGTTAGTAAAGTATCTGCAGTCTGTTTGCTTTGGCTCAGTAGGTCTTAAGGTGGAACGGGTGAGGGATCTCTCTGGGGTTTCTTTTGTAAGGACACTAATCCCATTCATGGAAGGGCCTTCCCAGTGTCTCAGTGGAAAAGAATCTGCCTGCAGTGCAGGAAACGCAGGAGGTGTGGGTTTGGACCCCTGGTGGGGAAGATCTCCTGGAGAAGGAGATGGAAACCCACTCCAGTATGCTTGCTGGAGAATCCTATGGACAGAGGAGCCTGGCAGCCTACAGTCCATGGGGTTGCAAAGAGTCAGAAACGACTGAGTGACTTTCACTTTCTTTGCAAGACACAGTTACTCTGTCAGTCAGTAAACAGATATTTGATTTGTCTGTTTTTCAAATTTTCCACTTAATAAACTGATAAAAATTTATTTTTTGATCCATTTCGATTTACAAACTTCAAATGAAACAACTTTTGTAAGACCAATTTCTGCTTTTTCTTATCTAAAAGATAGCACTTCTGTCAACACTGCTACTAATGGTTCCTTAAATTACTATTTGATTTCTGCCTTCCTACCTTTCCAAAGATTCTTCAGAGGATATTTTTTTTTTTCACCACACATCTATTATCTTTTCCCTAATTAAAATACTTTTTGGTGAAATATTTCAACAATGGAAAATCCTCTTTAATTGCCCTTGGAGGATGATGGTAGGGAACCAACTAGTCAGTAAAGTGTAAGAAGCCTTCCTTTCATGGCTTTCTTTGGAGCTTTTCGACTGCTGTTTAAACTCTGTCCTAATAATGATCCGGCTATTTAGATTTTCTATCTCTTCATGATTCAGTCTTGGAAGGTTGTAGGATTTTAAGAAATTTGTTCCTTTCCTCCAGCTTGTCCGATTTGTTGGCATGAACTTGTTGATAATATTCTCTTATAAACCTTTGTATTTCTGTGACATGTATAGTTATTTCTCCTTTCATTCCTAATTTTATTTGCGAGTGTTCACTTTTTTCTTAGTAATGTAGCTGAAAGTTTGTCAATTTTGTTTGTTTATTTTAAAGAACCAGCTCTTAGTTTTACTCATCTTTTCTGGTCTCTTTCATTCACTTCTATTCTGAGTCTTATTCTTTCCTTTCTTCTACTGACTTTAGATGTTGTTTCTTCTTTCTTTAGTTCTTTTATGTATAAGGTTAGATTGTTTGAGATTTTTCTTGTTTCTTGAGTAAGCCTATATGGCTATAAACGTCCTTCTTCCAGTACCACTTCTGCTGCGTTCCCTAGATTTTTATATGATTTTATTTGTGTTTAGGTGATTTTTTCCTATTGCTCTTTCCCTTTATTATTTTAAATTGAAGTATACTTGATTTACAGTGTTGTACCAATCTCTGTTGTATAACAAAGTGACTCAGTTATACACATACTATGCATTCTTTTCTAAAAATATTCTTTTCCACTGTGGTTTATCCCAGGAGGTTGGACATATTATATCCAATCCAGTAGTTCTCTGTGCTATACAGTAGGACCTTGCAGCTTATCCATCCCAGATGCAGTCGTCTGCGTCTAACAACCGCAACCCCCGGTCTATGTCTCTCCCTCTTCCCCTGCCCCTTGGCAACCCCAGGCTGATCTCTGTGAGTCTATTTCTGTTTTGAAGATAGGTCGCTTTGTGCCATAATTTGTCCTTTTTTCTGACTTGCTTCACTTGGTGTGATAATCTCTAGGTCTATCTGTTACTGCACCTGGCGTTATTCCATCCTTTTTTATGGCTGCGTAGTAGTTCCTGGCATGTAGGCACCACATCGGGATCCATTCATCTGTCCATAGACGTCTAGGCCGTCTCCATGTTTTGGCTACCATGAACATAGAGATGCATGAATCTTTTTGAATTATAGTTTTGTTACTAATGAAAGTAGCTATTCACTTTTTCTACACTTTCCCCTTAACCTTTAACCTTAAAAACCTATCCTGATAAAAAAAGAGTTTCAATTTTCTGATTCTATTTCTCACCTCAGTTTTCTGTGCATCTGCATTGTGCTTCTGGTGGTGGAGGTCCTTTCAGCTTCTCTTGCAGGGCAAGCCTAGTGTTGAACTCCTTCAGCTTCTGTTTTTCTGGGAAAGTTTTCACTTCTTCCTGGCTGGATGGCAACTTTGCTAAATACAGTATTCTCAGATGGTAGTGTTTATGTTTCAGTACTTTGAGAATGTAATTTCATGCCTTGGACTGTCGAGTTTCAGCTGAGAAATCACTGATGGCCTAATGGGTTTGTTTCCTGGTTGCCTTTAAAATTCTTTGTCATATGACTTTCAACATATTTAATATAATGTATCTTGGAGAAGGCCTTTTTTGCACTGAGGTGTAGGTGTTTGTTTAGCTTTTAATTCCTTTCGTAAGTTTGGGAATTTCTCAGTGATGATTTAAAAAACTGAAGTGCAGTTGATTTAAATGTTGTGTTGGTTTTCTCTGCTCTCTTCTCCTGCTGGGATACCTTTGACTCTAATGCTGGTCTTCCTGTAAGAGCTGGATTGCTCTTAGAATATTGCCTTTCTTTCTTCTATTTATGTCATTTCTAGTTTTCTATCTTCAGCCTCACGAGTTCTTTCTTCTGTATGGCCTGCTTCATTTCCAAGGTTTTCAAATGCATTCTTCATTTTGTTTATTGAGTTCGTCAGCTCCAGAATTTGCTTGCTTCTTTTTTAGAATTTCCTCTCCCCCGCCAGGTTTTTTTTTTCCCAAAAGAATTTCAGTCTCTTTGGTAAAGTGTTCTTTCTGCTTATTAATTTACTCCTAGCTCATTAAATATTTTTCTGAGTTTTCTTGTAGGTTGTTGAATTTCTTCAGCTTAGGTTTGGGCTTCTCTGGGATTGTCATTTCCGTTTTGTGGGACAGCGTTGCTGGGGTTCTTATGGTGGGTTGTTTCCCTGCTGGCGCATCTGAAGTGGCTAACACCTTTCTACTCGCTTAAAATGATTCAGTAGGCGAGGAACGACACACCCTTCGCTGTTTCCTAGCAAGTGGCGCTGTCGGCTTTTGGTCTCTTAGCCTGCCTGCCGACGCAGGAGGCAGGGTTCAGCCCGGCTTGGGGAGATCCCTGGAGGAGGAAAGGGCAGCCCGCTCCCGTGCCGCCTGGAAAGCCCGTGCACAGAGGAGCCTCGGGGCTAGAGCTCACGGAGTCTCAGAGTCCGACAGACTGAGCGACTAAACGGCACCCTGAGCGGCCTCTGCTCACATCTGAGAGTGAGCCCCCGCCCTCCGCTGCTCCGTCGGAACGTCTCCCAGTCCCGGGAGCTCTTCCCGGGCCTCGCTGGCGCCCGCCGGCGCGGCCTCCTGGCTCGTGGGCTCGTCTCTCACCCGGGATCCCGCGCGCTGCGGGCCGTGCCTCCTGGCTCGCGGGCTCGTCTCACCCGGGATCCCGCGCGCTGCGGGCCGTGCCTCCTGCACGCGGCCTCCTGGCTCGCGGGCTCGTCTCACCCGGGATCCCGCGCGCTGCGGGCCGTGCCTCCTGCACGCGGCCTCCTGGCTCGCGGGCTCGTCTCACCCGGGATCCCGCGCGCTGCGGGCCGTGCCTCCTGCACGCGGCCTCCTGGCTCGCGGGCTCGTCTCACCCGGGATCCCGCGCGCTGCGGGCCGTGCCTCCTGCACGCGGCCTCCTGGCTCGCGGGCTCGTCTCACCCGGGATCCCGCGCGCTGCGGGCCGTGCCTCCTGCACGCGGCCTCCTGGCTCGCGGGCTCGTCTCACCCGGGATCCCGCGCGCTGCGGGCCGTGCCTCCTGCACGCGGCCTCCTGGCTCGCGGGCTCGTCTCACCCGGGATCCCGCGCGCTGCGGGCCGTGCCTCCTGCACGCGGCCTCCTGGCTCGCGGGCTCGTCTCACCCGGGATCCCGCGCGCTGCGGGCCGTGCCTCCTGCACGCGGCCTCCTGGCTCGCGGGCTCGTCTCACCCGGGATCCCGCGCGCTGCGGGCCGTGCCTCCTGCACGCGGCCTCCTGGCTCGCGGGCTCGTCTCACCCGGGATCCCGCGCGCTGCGGGCCGTGCCTCCTGCACGCGGTCGGAGCGCAGTCGCGCCCGGCGCCTCTGCCGTGACCCCTGCAAGCTGCGTGGGCTCGGGCCTGCAGGCGGTGCGGACGGGGCCCCTCAGCATCTGGACGCGTGGAGGCCCAGGCCCGCTGCCTCCGCGCCCGGCCTGCTAGGGGCTGCCTGGCCGGGAGGGCGGCCCGCCGCTCGGGGCCTCCGGGCGGGGCTGCCTGGCTGGAAGGGCCCGCGCGCCGCCGCCTGCCTCTGCTCAGTCCGCCTAACTTCGGGCGCGGCGCGTGCTCCAGCAGCCTGCCACGCTGGGCAGGGCCGCCTGCATGGAGCTGGGAACGCTTTTCTGGGTGTAGACAGAAGCGGAAAAACAAAGGGATCAACTCCTTCCGCCATGCTGCTGACGTCACTCCAGGAAGCTTTAGTGTTAGTGAAAGTTTATCCTTTTAAAATGAGTTGTCCTTTTGTAGATTTAATGGCTTTAAAGAAAACTCTAAAAAAAGGATTGAGAAGATTTATCTTTCCAGACTAGAAAAATCCCAAATACATTTTTTTTGGCTTTGGTATTTTGCTGTTTTAATTTTCAATTATATTGCAAACACTCATTCTCCGTGATATGAGAGAATAAAGCAAAGCAAATTTTGGATTTTATTTTTGGCTATGCATTTCCCTAATAATTTATCAGTAGTAGGTGGTATATCTAGTTTGTCCAGCACTGATTGTCTCAAAAGAGAATGTAGAGTTCTGTCTTCAATGGCATCTCAATCCAATTGAAAGAGGAGGATGAGATTATTAACACTAAAATATTATGGGACGATGTAGGTATTAGTTTGTGTGCTAGGATGAGAAAAGCAGATATGCTGTGGATAAGAAAGGGAGACATGGAGCTGAAGCTTTCACGGTGTCCTTCATCCTGTCGGTGGGATTTGTGCATCTTGGGCTCCCCTGGTGGCTCGCTGGTAAAGCGTCCACCTGCAGTGTGGAGACCGGGGTTGGTCCCTGGGTTGGGAAGATTCCCCTGCAGAGGGGCATGGCGACCCACTCCAGTTTCTTGCCTGGAGAATCCCAGGGACAGAGGAGCCTGACAGGCTACAGTCCATGGGGTGGCAAAGAGAGCATGTTGATGGATTTGCTATGAATGGACAGAGGAAGGTGAACACGTGGTGGGCTAACCCAGTGACAGCAGTGTACACTGTCTGTTGATATATAAATCGGGACACCAAATACCCAGGAGTGGGACGTTTGAGACTGAAACCAAGCCTGAATCCGTATCATAGACTTGCAGTGAGCACAGGCTGAGCGCAGAGCGACAACTAAATACATACTGTATCAGCTGACTCTTTGAAATAAGGCACTGTGAGGGGACCTGTTGGATTTGGGCCCCGAAAGTTAGGCTTTGTGTTGTATGTGATGGAAAGACAGTTTTCCCCCACTTCCTGGCAGTTAACACGTTAGTCACATCCTCGGTTAGAAACGTGGGAGTAATTGGGTCTGCATCTTGATTTTGAATATGTAATCAAAGTTTTATCTTTTCCTGCTTTGAAGTAACTATTTTTTCTCTTTTCTATCTTCTCTCTGCCAGTTTTCCAAATAACACCAATATCCGTTCTCAGCTGCACACCTGTTGAAGGTTCCTGGTGATTCTCCAAATCTTCCCTATACACACTTCCTAGGCTAAAATACTGCCAGCATAACCTCACTATTGCTCAACAATATACGAAAGGCTCTTTATTGCCTTTAAGGTACATTGCAATCTTCCTGTTTCTGAAGTGTATGGTGTCTGTTACTTATTTTCTACCAGTTTCCCATATCTCCCTGTAGAGCCTTTCTTTCAATCATATGTTTATTCACAATGTCCCTGGCTCATAAGAAAGTTTATTCTAGACTAAGTTAATTTATTCATCCTAATTTCTCAGCCTAGAATGCTGTTTTCTTTTCCTTCTAGTTAGACTTATCTCATCATTTATTAATTTTTTTCAGCTGGTTCTGCTTTAGTAGTAAAAAAAAAAATCTGCTTTCAGAAAGCCTTTATCCCATTTCCCTAGCTCTGTGATGTAATTCAGTGGCAAATTAAGAAAGGTAAGGAATGAGCTGCTTTTTCATGTCTTTGTATCAGTCATACACATAAAGGAATAAATAGTGAGTGGGTGGAGAGAGCCAGGTTCATCACAGGAGCTTAATATATGTTGATTTACGACTGAGCAGAGGACAGACGGCAAGTGAGTTAGCCCCACAGAACTGAGGTGGGGGGACTGGCACCCACTGTTGGGCACTGCAGCTAAGATTCTATAATGACTGCTCTGTTTAACTGCACGGACAGGAGAGTCCCATTTCATACCCACTGTATCCTGTGAGAGTAGTGCTGTGATTGTCTTGAGTCTCTCCCTCAGTCATGTTCCCGCTGAGTCTACCACCTCCGTTACCTGCTCCCCCTCTGATTTCTGGACCAGCTTACTGTCATCTTTGATGTCACCTTTCCCTGATTCCTTTCATTGGAAGAGTTTAAAAAAGAAAAATTAACTGAAGGATAATTGTTTTATAATGTTGTGTTGGTTTCTGCCATACATCAGCATGAATCAGCCATAGGTATACGTCTGTCCCTGGGATTCCCAGGTGGCGCTAGTGGTAAAGAATCCGCCTGCCAGGCAGAAGACCCAGGTTCGATCCCAGGCTGGGAAGATTCCCCTGGAGGAGGGCATGGCAGCCCATTCTGGTACTCTTGCCTGGAGAATTTCATGGGCAGAGGAGCCTGGCAGGCTGCAGTCCATCGCGTTTCAAAAACTCAGACATACATATGTCCCCTCTGTCTTGAACCTCCCTCCCACTTCCCACCCATTCCCATCACTCTAGGTTGTTACGGAGCTGTGGTCTGAGTTCCCTGTAAACTTGATAACTTTTATATCATCTAGGATAATCTTCTATCTTTGTTTTTTCTTGATATTGAGGATCAGTTTAGCCCAGGTGGTATTCAATGAAATGTTTCCAAGGGATTAGAAAAATTTGTTTGCAATTTTCTTTCCTCAGTGTTTTAACTCCATTTCCTTGTTTTGGGAAAGCAAATACTGTAATAACCCAGCGTGGAGGAAATGCTACCTGTGATTCAGAGTCTCTGACTGACCTGAGAGCTCTGGGTCACGCTGATAAGGGTGGTGTGCCTGCCACTGATGCATTTCCTAGCCACCCTCCCAACTGTCTCAGTCAAGATCCCCCTAACCCAGCACCCTGTAAAGGTCATCCGAGGTATGGCCCAACCTCAAAATCTCCTTTCTGCATAGGAAACAAAAACTTCCAACTTCAGTGCTCAGCTTATGCACAGCTTCTTGATACTTCAACATTTAATTATTATAAGTTTGTTTTCAAAAGTCATTGGCTCACACTTTTGGAAGTATCTAACTCACTAAAGCAGGGCTTCCCTGAAGGCTCAGTGGAAAAGCGTCTGCCCGCAATGCGGGAGATGCAGGAGACAAGGGTTCCATCCCTGGGATGGGAAGATCCCCTGGAGAAGGATACACACCCCACTCCAGCATTCTTGCCCAGAAACCTCCCATGGACAGGAGCCTGGTGCTCCTCTTTACAGTCCAAAGGGTCGCAAAGAGTTGGGCACGACTGAGCACAGCTCACTAACGCTCTAGTCAGTGTTTATAAGAGTGCAGAAAGGCTGCTCACCACTCATCTCTTAGCATCTCCGTGGAGAATAGTAAAAATGGCCTGCAGCTGAGACATGCATGGTGTAACTACCCCACGGGCTGTGAAGCTCTGACTCTTAGCTAACAAGCTCTCTTGTCCTTTGGTGAATATCTTCACTCAGCAGGGCAGCTCTGGAGAATCTAATATCTGAAGGAAAACCCAAATATTTTAACATTATTTTTTCTAATTATTCAAAATCCACATACATATTTTAGAAAAGAAAGAAATGATTAAGAAACGTGCCTTGCCAGCTCCCAGAGTCACCTTTGTTCTCCTTTACTCTGGCTCAGTCTGACGTTTGGCGCCTGAGTGCCTCGAAGGAGCACTGGGATGCTAACAGATGAGTGGGCAACAGTGGGTCAAATGTTCCTCATTTACCTGCATTAGGGAGAAGGAAATGGCACCCACTCCAGTCTTCTTGCCTGGAGACCCCATGGACAGAGGAGCCTGGTGGGCTAGAGTCCATGGGGTCACAGAGAGCTGGACACGACTGAATGACTAACACACACCCCTACATCAAGACCTCTGTAATGGGCAGACTTATCTTGATCTATTTTTTCATTGTAGGTCACCCTTTCCAACCTTTTAAGACTTTCCTGGTCTAACTAACAAACACAAATGTCCCTCCCCCCAGAGCAAGCCAAATTTCATTAATGACAGTTTCAGCAAAAATACAATTGTGTAACATATTCATATATAGGTATTCCTTGACTTAAGGATGAGTTGTAAACCCACTAGTGTAAATTGAAAATTTCATTAAGTCAAAATGCATTTAATATACTTGACCTACTGATCATCTTAGTTGAGCCTTGCCCACCTTAAACAAGCACAGAACACTCCTTTAAACTTGTAGTTGGACAAAGTCTAGTACAAAGCGCATTTTATAATGTGTTGAAGATCTCATGTAATTTATTGAATGCTGCAGTGAAAGGGAAAACAGAATGGTGTTCTGGGTTTGGGTTCAGAAAGGTGGTCCGCGTGTCAGTTGTTTGCACTTGACGGGGACCCGCGGCTGCCTGTCGCTGCCCAGCATCACAAGACGGCACTGGACAGCTGATCAGGAAAACATCGGAAGTCACATTTGGAAGTAGGGTTTCTATTTAATGTGCGTCCTTCCCGCATCATTCGCAAAGCTGAAAAATCTTTTAAGTCAGGGACAATCCAGTGGAACATTTTACAGCCACTGATAATCTCATTTCCCAAGAGCATGTTGTTAAGATGCTCCAGTGTCTTCTTCAGTGGCTCAGCGGTAAAGAATCCTCCTGCCAAAGCAAGAGACACAAGGGCAGGAGTAGGAAATGGCAGCCCACTCCAGCATTCTTGCCTAGAGAATTTCATGGAGAGAGGAGCCTGGTGGACTACAGTCCATGGGGTTGCAAAGAGTCAGACACAACTGAGCATGCCCACACACACAGAAAAAAGCACTATCTCAGTTTTGTAAATTTATATTTAAATCTTACCCTTTCCTCATGCATGTCCAGAAAAAAAGTGAGGAAAGATATTTGATGTTGACAGGGGTTAATTCTGTGTGGTGGATTAACTACAGGGTCTTTTTCTTTTTAATGCATTTTTTTTTCTAAAATAGGTATGTGCTTTTGAATAATTAGAAAAAAATACTAAAATATATTTTCCTCAGATATTAGATGCTCCAGAGTTGCCCTGCTGAGTCAAGATATCTCTAAAGAGTAAGAGAGCTTATTAGCTAAGTGAACTTATGAGCTAAGTTCACAGCCATGGGGCATAGCTGTCGTCAAAAACTGAGCTGTCAGGACTGGTGGTTCAGTAGCTTAGACTCTGTGCTCCTCTTGCAGGGGCCCAGGTTCGATCCCTCGTCAGGGAACTAGGTCCCACGTGCTGCAACTAAAACATCTTGCATGTTGCAAGCAAGACCTAGTGCAGCCAAATAAATAATAAATACATGTTAACAGAACTAAGCTGTCAGAGGCCCCCATATGAATCCCTCAGTCAGTTTGAAAGCCACTATATTACGTGCAGAACTTTATCAAACTTTTAACTTGAGAGGGCCAAGTCCTGAGTTCATGAAGATGTTCAAAAGGGAGTTGGGAGAAAAAAGAAACCCTAGGAGCTCCATAGTTTCATTCCAGGGTTGTCCGATTTGTTGAAAAATTGGCATAAAACATAATTATCCAACTGGAGGGCTGTTCCCAGACAAGAGAACATTTTCTTTCCATGATAACAATACTCAGTTCTACGCAACCTTGCTACACACACTTGGTGCCTTAGATAAAGATCGTGTCTTAATTCATAGGAGTCTGTTGTGTCCTGGTTGACGCTCAGAGCTTCACTTATTGCTCAGTCTCAAAAACGATCCTTAATGATTTTTTCTCAGTAGCATTATCTCCACCTTTTTGTCGGGAGCTGAAGGAGTTAACAAAAGCCCCGCCCAGGACAAGGATCCGGGTCAGGGTGATCCGGTCCAAGGAGGCCGGCACTCAAGGGGAATTCGAAGGGTCAAGAAAAGCCCCGCCCAGGACAAGGATCCAGGTCAGGGTGATCTGGTCCAAGGAGGCCAGCACTCAAGGGGAATTCGAAGGTCTGAAGGCCCCGAAGAAACCCCTCATTGCTCATCCAGCAGCTACTGTAATAGTTTGCAAGTTTGTTCTAGGATTACTGATTAATAGCTGTACAGGCATTCCCCTGAAAACCAAAGAATAGAATTAAGAAGTAAACATTCCCCTGAAAAGCAAAGAATAGAATTTAGAGGTAAACATTGTACAGTTATAAATAGGCTTATTCTTAAAAAGTCCACAACATGGTGGTTAATGCAAACACTGTTCTCATGTTTTTCTGGGGACTATAGAAATTGTGTTTCTTGATATATTGTTTAAATCTAACAAGAAAAGATTGTTACTATAAAAAGGGCCTCAACAGGAGACCCAAGTGGCCAGGTGACTTAGTTTTGCAAGAAATCAAAAAGAATCTGGTGAAAAACAAATTCTGGGAGGTGACAAAGATTGAATAAGGAAGTTAAGAAAGTTTGGAAATGTTTTACTCATGATGTATGGGAATGTTGTGGAAAAGGCTTACACGGAAATAACAAGATGAAAAATATGGTTTGTAACCTCTTACACTATGTAATTAACTTTGTGCAACCATGTATAAAAATGCCTTTGAAAATCAAACCCTGTTAGAATGCTTTGGAAGTGCTTGAGAGAAATCTTTCTGATGCTCTTGCTGAATAAAGAATCATTCTTATTCATGTCGATGTGTAGCAAAACGAATACAGTATTGTAAAGCAAAACAAACTAAAAAAATAAAAATTAATTAAAAAAAAAAAAAGAATCATTCTTGCACCTATGACCTCGAGTCATTAATTACGCCGACGCCGTTCCTCCCAAGAGTTCCCTGGACCCCGCAGAGGCTGGACCCCTGTACCTTTTCATCAGTGGCTCTTGTTTTTCTAAATTATTTTAATGTTATTCTTTAATTGCCAGAAGCCAGCATGAGGAATCCCACCCGTGACAAGGTCATGAGCTGAGATTTGATGGGCAAGGTCGAGTCAGGTGTCAGGTTTTCCCCCTGGAATTTCCTGAGCATCTACCCCCCCCCCCCCCCCCAAAAAAAAGAATCTGCCTGCTCTTCCACTCTTCTGACATTCTCTGGAGAAAGTCAACTCAGGGCTATAGTCTTCTGCATTTGAAAGGGTGTTTCAATCCAAAAACCTCTCTGATGGCTTTCTAGCCTGCCCGCAGGCTGTGCATGTGATTGTCTGAGGCCTCCCAACCGCGGGAGGCACAAAACATCCTAGGAATGTAAGGGCTTCCGAGGAGTCAAAATCACCAGAATAGGACTGATTAAGGGTTTCATTTGTTGAGCCAATACTTGCTGCCAAATTTTCATATCTTATATAGTTGGTATATAGAAAAACAGGTAGTAGACCTGGTATTAGCAATATTAGATCTTTGAGTTAAGTACTTTCTTTGTTATAACCCACTGCACCTTTGTTCTACAGGAATGTAACTTTATTTAGTACTTTGAGGGTGATGCAGAGTAAAGAAAAAACACTTCTAGGGAAAAGGAGTTTTCTGATTGATAGACAATTACCCAGGAAGAGAGCCATAAAAATATTAACAGGCCTCTTGGCCAGAAGATAATGTAAACCACCTGAGACCTTTTGTATATGGGAGGGTATGCAAATAGAAAGCCTGGTTTTTGGGCTGCTAATGCTGCATAATTTTGTATTACCCACTGATCTCTATGTACAATCAAAAAGGTATAAAAGGCCTTCTGAACAATAGAGGTGGGGCTAGTCGTTGGAAGGACTGGTTTCCCCCGTGTCTCCTATTTACTCTAATTTCTGGCTGAATTCCCATCTGGGTTGTGGAGGCTCGTCATGTCTACTTACCTGTCCCGGCTGCTAAGATCCGTAAGAGAGAGAGCCCAGGGCGGGGCACTCTCTAATATTCAAATGGACGCCGGTGGCCTAATGTAGATGGTGCAAGCTCCTTGTCTGGAACTTTATTGGCTTTCCACGTAAACCAAGTTATTCAGCCTCTTTTATCCATCTAAATTTTCCTACTATACTATTATTTCCTAATCTAATCTTATATTAATTAATAAGTTTTCCTTGCCAATGCCATCCCCACTTCAAATTCCCTGGATCCACCGGGGCTGGACCCTGGCATTTAATAGTTGCTGCTAAGTCACTTCAGTTGTGTCCTACTCTGTCCGGCCCCATAGACGGTAGCCCACCAGGCCCCCTCGTCCCTGGGATTCTCCAGGCAAGAACACTGGAGTGGGTTGCCATTTCCTTCTCCAATGCATGAAAGTGAGAAGTGAAAGTGAAGTCGCTCAGTCGTGTCCAACTCTTAGCGACCCCATGGATTGCAGCCCACCAGGCTCCTCCATCCATAGGATTTTCCAGGCAAGAGTACTGGAGTGGGGTGCCATTGTCTTCTCCCTTTAATAGTTGCCTTTCTGGGGAGTTAGAAATATAAGCAACAAATATGCAAGTATATTACTTGTTTTATTTTTTATATACAGGATGTATTTTTTAAAATAATTATAACCTAGTCCATAATAAGGAAATAAATATACAATATTTTAATTTTTCCAACTTGACTTTGGGTATTCAACTTTTGCATGAAAACGTTATCACCATTTTCCTTTCTTTTGATCCTTTAATTCACTGCTGCTTTGTAATTTAAGGCATACATAAATTAGCTTCTCTAGCTAGCCAAGAACATTTTGAGCATTAATTTGCATTTTTATCGGTCAAATAAAAGCAGAAATTAAATTAATGCAAAATTCTGCTAATGAGTTCTTGACTTATAAAAATGAGACATGCTATAAGAAACATGAGTCATTCATTTAGAGTTTAATGTAGAGAAGGCAAAACTTTAAAGAAAAATTTAAAGCTTTTATATTATTGAAATATATTATTGAATGTTTTTATGCACTCTGTTTCCTGAAATTTATGACATCCTGATGTATAATTAAAAGAGTTGTTAATTAGACATATCTTTAGTCATCTCAGGCTACCAAAACAAAATACCATAGCCTGGGTGGTTGAAACACAAACGTTGATTTCTCGCAGTTCTAGAGGCTGTGAGAACGTGAAAAGTCCACAATGAAGGTGCTGGCAGAGTCAGGTCCTGGAAAAGGCACTCTCCAGGGCTTGCAGGTGGCCTTCCTGGTGTGTCCTAACCTGGAGGATGATGGGGGCCTGGGAAGTGGGGAGAGAGAGACAGGACTGTGGTCTCTTTTTTTTTCTTCAGTTCAGTTCAGTTCAGTTGCTCAGTCGTGTCCGACTCTTTGCGACTCCATAAATCTCAGCAGTCAGGCCTCCCTGTCCATCACCAACTCCCGGAGTTCACTCAGACTCAACGCCCATTGAGTTGGTGATGCCATCCAACCATCTCGTCCTCGTCCCTTTTCCTCCCGCCCCCAATCCCTCCCAGCATAAGAGTCTTTTCCAATGAGTCAACTCTCCACATTTTTTTTCTTACAGGGACACTAATCCTATCATGGGGGTACCATTCTCATGCCTCAGCTAAACCTAATTACCTCCCACCCCCTCCCTCCTCAGGCTCGAGTACCATCATATGGAGGGTGTGCTGAGGGCTTCAACACAAGACATTTGGGAAGACTCAGACGTTCGGTCCATCCCAAGGCACCTATGCTCTAGAGTTGGGCCGCTCATCTTTTCTGAGAAGTGTGTCTCCATCTCACATATCTAAGGGAAAGAGTCACTGAGTTAGGCTGATGACAGTGATGAGAGATGCTTATTTGACATAGTGTGGGCAAAACCCTTCTTCTTTCAGAAATACCCTTGAAGAGAGAAGGGTTGATAGAATTTAAGCTGTAATTGATCATAATGAGCTTCAAGATCAAGGTGACAGCTAGAAACCTCTTGACCCTATTTCTCAGCAACTGAAGTAACCATTGAGCAGCTTGCTATTGCCCAACTGAAAGGCCCTCTCCATATGGATAAGAAATGGTCGTATTTAATCCTCTATGAATTTGTTATTCTGTTGTTCATAGCCCAAAGCATCTTAAACTGTCTATCTATATCTCTTTCTTCTAATAAATTACTTTTTTATAAAACCAAAATCCTAACATATGTAATATTTCAGATTTATTAATCCAAAACTGAATCAGGGACAGATTTCTACATGAATAAGTTTATTCTTGCCCATTATTTAAATGGCTGTGTAATATTCCATTTACCTTAATCTGTATAATCAATCCCCTAACTTTGAATATGTCACATTATTATTATATCGTTAACTAATATAAACAGCATATAAAACATAATTCAGGTGGCTAGCTCTTTGCATGCATACGTGCTTATTTACTTTGCATCTGTTTCAAGAAGTAGAAATGCTAAGGCCTATAATTATGACCTTAGAGCAATGATTCTCAATTGCCTGTGTTCACTGTTTGCACTTTACATCCTTTTTATTTCTTGGACCACTGAATTTTGATCTCTGATTTATTTCACTGCAGTCTTATTTCTAAGACTTAATAATTATGTCCTCATTTTTATCTTACTTGAACTCACTGTGGCATTTGGAATTGAATTGCTGACTACTATTTTTCTTGTTTTAAATGTGTTCCTTTTTATTTAACTGCAGTCACCATCCTGTCACTACATTCTAGGACTATTTTAAAGCTGGAAGTTGGCAACTTTTCCTCCAGTTCCCCTTGCCTCTGACAGCCACCTGCTTGTATCTGAGCTCATTTTTGCTTTTGTCCTGATTTTTAGATTCCACATGAAAATGAGGTCATGAAGTATTTGTCTTTGTCTGCCTGACATTTCATTTAGCACTCAAAGGTCACTCATGTTGTCATCAACAAGATTTCACTCTTTTTCTATGGCTGAGTAGTCTTTGCGTATATGCATATATATTTCACATCTTCTTTGTCCACTCACGTATCTATAGGCACTTGGGTTGCTTCCATATCTTGGCTATCGTGAATAGTGCTGCAATGAATATGGGGTTGCATAAATCTTTTAGTGTTTTGTTTTCTCTGGATAAACATCCAGAAATGGAATTACTGGATCATATTGTAGTTCTGTTTTTGATGAAACTCCACAGTTTTCCACAGTGGCTGCTGAGAGACTTCTTTCATTCTGGGCCCCCATCGAAACTGTATCCTAAGTATTATTTGGTAAAAGGGTCAGAGCAACACACCCAAATGTGGGGTCAGTTCCTCCAGCCACAGCAGAGCTGAGTTGCTTCCCAGGGCTTATAACTTCTGCCCCCACTGGCAGTTTATGAGGACCCCCATTCCTCCACATCCTTACCCATGCTTATTAACTGTGTTTTAAGAAGCATTTTGTTTTATACTGGAGTGCAGGCGATGAATAACGCTGTGATAGTTTCCGGTGGACGGCAGGGACTCATCCGTACATACGCATGGATCCATTCTCCCCCAGACTCTCTCCCACCCAGGCTGCCACAGAACAGGGAGTGGAGTTCCCCGTGCTCTACAGGAGGATCTTATTGGTTTTCCATTTTAAAAGTAACAGTGTATGCATGTCTCGATCCCAAACTCCCTACCTACCCCTTCACTCCCGCAGCCATCAATTCCATTTTTTAATCTGTGGGTCTGTTTCTGTTTTATAAATAAACTCATCTGCACCTCTTCTTTTTAGGTTCTGCGTATGCCACACGTTTTAGTGTTTACCAGTTTGTTGGGTGTAAAATAAACTCTCACTATGGTGTTAATAAACTGAACTGAAATAAACCCAACTCACCTGAAGGCTCATGAGGCACTCTGCATTACTTTAAGTGCTTTATGTTGTTAACTCATACGTGCCATGCTAAGTCGCTTCAGTCCTGTCTAATTCTTTGCAACTCTGCAGACTGTATCTCTCCAGGCTCCTCTGTCTGTGGAATTTTCCAGGCAAGAATTCTGGAGTGGGTTGCCATGCCCTTCTCCAGGGGATCTTCCCAACCCAGGGATCGAACCCAGGTCCCCTGCATTGCAGGTGGATTCTTTATCCCATGGTTTTAATGCATTTTACTGATTACTAATGAAGTTTAGCATCTTTTATGTATTTATAATTTTTGTTTGCTCTCTTTTGAGACATTTGTTTGTATTACCCATTTTCCTATTAGATTATTTATCTTATTAAAAGCTTTTTTGATGCCATTTGTATATTTTGAGTAGAATCCTCATTTTCTTGTTCTCTTTTGGCTAGAAAGAATAAAATGGTGAACTTCTGGTAAGGAAGATTCTCGTATCAAGGGGTCCTCTGGATACTGCTCTGGCTGCTGTCTCACCCTGTCCGTTCACCTCTTGCCTCTTTGTAGACACTAGTGAGCTTTCCCCAGGACTTCTCCTCTTGCTGCTGTCCCACTGGCTCCTGGAGGTGCGGGGTGAGGAACGGGGGCGGGGGTGTGTGTGTGAGAGAGCAGGTGGCAGACGCATACCCCAGCTCCTAGAACCTTCTGTTTCTCTTTGTCCAGTCACTGTTTCCAACGCAGCCTTGAAGCTGTGTTCCCTCCTTTGAGTACGCTGGTCCTAACACGAGTCTGCCGTTCATTTCGTTAGGTTTCAAGTGGGCAAGGGGCTGGGTTCCAGCTTCATTCTGCCGTTTTACCTTGGGAGTCTCTGGGGCAACTTTTAAAGGCTGCCCTTGATGTTCTTTTTATATTTTATTGATGTTTGTTGGGCTATAGTTGCTGCTATACGATATATTAGTTTCTGCTGCAGCAAAGCGAACCAGTTACACACATACACACACCCCCTCTGTTTTGGATTTCACTCCCATCTGGGCCACACAGGGCGCTGCGTGGAGCTCCCCATGCGTGCGGTAGGCTCTCTCTAGCTATCTAGCGGTGTGTACACGCCGACCCCACGGCCCCGGCTCATTCCACCCTCCCCTTTCCCCCTTTGGCATCTGAAGTTTGTTCTCTACATCTGCGACTCTACTTCTGCTTTGCAAATAAGTTAATCTGTGCCGTTTTTCTAGATTCTACATGTAAGTGATGTTAATGATCTGGCTTTCTCTTTCTGAATTGTTTCCGTCTGAGTAACAATCCGTAGGTCTACACACAGCTCTGCAAGTGGCACTGTTTCGCTCCCTTTTGCAGCTGAGTGATATTCCACTGTGTGTGGGCTACTTCCTCTTCATGCATTCCGCTGCTGATGGCATTTAGGTGGCTTCCACGTCCCAGCTATTGTAAATAGAGCTGCCGTGGACACCGAGGTGCGTGCATCCTTTCGGATTCCAGTTTTCTCAGGATATATACCTGGAGTGGTATTGCCGGGTCATATGGTAGCTCTATTTTTAGCTTTTAAAGGAACCTGTATACTGTTCCCTATAGCTCTATATAGTGGCTGTACCAATTTACATTTCCACCAATAGTATAGGAGGGTTCCCTTTTCTCCATACCCTCTCCAGCATTTATTATTTGTAGATTTTTTTGATAGTGGCCATTATGAGCAGTGTGAGATGAGGCTAATTGTGGCTTTGATTTGCATTTCTCTAATAACGTGATGCTGAGCATTCTTCCCTGTGTTTGTTGGCTATCTGACTGCTACTTAGTTATTTCTCCTGCTTTCTCTAAAGCCATTTTCCCTTTCACTTTCTGTTCTTTGACTTGTTCTAAGATTTCATCACTGGCTTCCATGCTACCACCCACACTTCACAATGTGGAGAGCACCCCATCTTCATCCTTGGCCTTCCCCGTGTCTTCTCTCTTCATGCTATACTTTGGGATGGACAGGTGTGGGGCTCCTGTGGCCTTTCGGCCTTCAAATCTCCTCCTTGCTTGGGGACGTCCCCGTGCCATGAGTGATGAGGGACATCTGGGTGAAGAGGCCACCCCTTCATTATACGCTGACGACAGGACATAGGTGAGCAACAGACTCTCAGCAAACTTGGCGTTTCACTCTGGCCTATGACTAAGCGTCAGCAAACTTGGCGTTTCACTCTGGCCTATGACTAAGTGTCAGCAAACTTGGCGTTTCAGTCTGGCCTATGACTAAGTGGTATAAAGGTGGAGGGATGGTGACAAGTTTTGGAGGCCTTGCTAGAAGCAAAGCCCCTTTCTTATTAAGGTAACGGAATGTTTTTTGCTTACACTCAAGAACTCTTCCTGGAATTACACACGCGCTTTTGAGTGATCCTTTCTATGTGTACATGTGTGTTCAGTCATGTCCGACTCTTTGAACTCTATGGACTGTAGCCCACCAGGCTCCTCTGCCCATGGGATAATCTTGGCAAGAATACTGGAGTGGGTTGCCGTTTCCTCCTCCAGGGGATCTTCTTGACTCAGGGATCTAACCCACATCTCCTGCATTGACAGGCAGATTCTTTAGCGCTGAGCCACCTGGGAAGTCCTGAGCTTATCTATACCCGTGACTTAAACTACTGTGTGTATGTTGAGGACTTTTAACTCATAGCTCCATAAATCTCTACCGAGCTCTATTCCAGATCGGAATACCCACCTGCATACTGAATATTTCTATTTAAATGCCTATGCACACCACAATTTGATTTTAAAATTAATTGTTTATCTTCTCTTCCAAATCTCTGCTTTTCTATTCTCAGTCTCAGAAAGATAATAGAAAATAAGTATAATATAGAAGAGTAAGTGAGGCTTCCCTGGTGGCTCAGAGGTTAAAGCGTCTGCCTCCAATGCGGGAGACCCGGGTTCGATCCCTGGGTTGGGAAGATCCTCTGGAGAAGGAAATGGCAATCCACTCCAGTATTCTTGCCTGGAGAATCCCATGGACTGAGAAGCCTAGTAGGTTACAGTCCACGGGGTCGCAAAGAGTCGGACACGACTAAGCGACTTCACCACCACCACCACCACCAGAAGAGTAAGTGAAATACTATTGTAAAATAAGGGCTATGAAAAATAAAGCAGGGACAGGGTGATTGAAAATGTTGGGGCAGGGGGTAGTTATTAATACCATTTATAAAGAGTAGTGAATATAGATCATCCTGAGGGGTTAACATGTAAGGAGAGGCCTGGAGGAGGGAAGGGAGCTAGTCAACCAGATATTAGAGGAAGGTCCATCCCAGGCAAGGAGAACAGCCAGTGTCAAACCCCAAGGGATGTTTGGAGTGTGTTAGGAATAGTAAGCAGGCTTGTGCAGAGTGAGTGCCAGGGGCAGTATTAGGAGATGGAGTCAGAATTGAGGGACAGCAGCGTGGTACTGAAGAAAGAAAGGAACGAGATCTGACTGAAGTTTAACTGACTTCTCTTTGGTTCTCATCCAGATGGAATTCTGGAAATGGCCTTTGGCTCTTCCTTCTCCCTTAACTCACTTTTTCCAAACGACCACGCTGCCCATCGCAGTTCCAGCTTCACGACTGCTCCGCCGTCCTCCGCACATCAGCCCCTGCCTTGTTTACGCCCTGGTTCCTCCGTCCTGGCTCAGCGCAACTGATGAACAGTGCAGGGTACTCTTTCTGTTGTTTTAGCCAAGCCTTTGATCGAACACATTTTATGATTTGTTTCTGTTTCAATATTACTTTTTAATTTATGCCATTGGAATTATCTTGTACTTTCCAAAACACGAAGAGAAAGAAGGTTATCAACTGCCATACTTTTATTGGATGTCATCCTTTTCAGAGTGTTGAGGTGATCCACGAACATTTAATGACTGCTAGGAAAAAGAACTCTCCAATTCCTGATCTTTATTGCA
Source organism: Aepyceros melampus (assembly GCA_006408695.1). Lineage (NCBI taxonomy): Eukaryota > Metazoa > Chordata > Mammalia > Artiodactyla > Bovidae > Aepyceros > Aepyceros melampus. Next base: position 244,160 of record SJXQ01008112.1, read on the forward strand.
CATTAAAACAGACAAAAACAAATAAATATGATCTACTTCCTAGAGGAAAGTTTGTCTCTATGTGCCATGGGTTTTCAAATGATATAGTAACTAATAATACAAAGTTCTGCTTTATCTCGTAGCACTTCTAAGGGAGGTATTCTAATGTGATTTCTCATTTTAAGGAGTTTGCAAAAGGAAACCGTGGCACAGTCTCAGATTTAAAATTGTGGCATTGGTACTAACCCTATATTCTAACAATAAATTATAAATGTCATTGATGTGTCTTTCCTACTTAATTAAAAGTCTTGGTGTATATTTCTTCCCTGTCTCCTCAAATTTGTATTTTCTCTTTTTGCAACTGAACTAGTCTGGCTAAAGACTTTGGGTTTTTAGCAAAACTGTTCAGCATTGTCTCAGCAAACCTTAACCAAATCTTGGTTTTGAATCTTCTAACTACAGAAATCTGTATGCAGGTCAAGAAGCAACAGTTAGAACTGGACATGGAACAACAGACTGGTTCTAAGTTGGGAAAGGAGTACATCAAGGCTGTATATTGTTACCCTGCTTATTTAACTTAATGCAGAGTACATCATGAGAAACGCTGGACTGGAAGAAGCACAAACTGGAATCAAGATTGCCAGGAGAAATATCAATAACCTCAGATATGCAGATGACACCACCCTTACAGCAGAAAGTGAAGAGGAACTAAAGAGCCTCTTGATTAAAGTGAAAGAGGAGAGTGAAAAAGTTGGCTTAAAGCTCAACATTCAGAAAACGAAGATCATGGCATCCGGTTCCATCACTTTATGACAAATAGATGGAAAACAGTGGAAACGTGTCAGACTTTATTTTTTGGGGTCCAAAATCACTGCAGATGGTGACTGTAGCCATGAAATTAAAAGATGCTTGCTCCTTGGAAGAGAAGTTATGACCAACCTAGACAGCTTATTCAAAAGCAGAGATATTACTTTGTCAACAAAGCTCTGTCTAGTCAAAGCTATGGTTTTTCCAGTAGTCATGTATGGATGTGAGAGTTGGACTATAAAGAAAGCTGAGCACCGAAGAATTGATGCTTTAGAACTGTGGTTTGGAGAAGACTCTTGAGAGTCCCTTGGACTGCAAGGAGATCCAACCAGTCCATCCTAAAGGAAATCAGTCCTTCAGGAGAAATATCAATAACCTCAGATATGCAGATGACACCACCCTTACAGCAGAAAGTGAAGAGGAACTAAAGAGCCTCTTGATTAAAGTGAAAGAGGAGAGTGAAAAAGTTGGCTTAAAGCTCAACATTCAGAAAACGAAGATCATGGCATCCGGTTCCATCACTTTATGACAAATAGATGGAAAACAGTGGAAACGTGTCAGACTTTATTTTTTGGGGTCCAAAATCACTGCAGATGGTGACTGTAGCCATGAAATTAAAAGATGCTTGCTCCTTGGAAGAGAAGTTATGACCAACCTAGACAGCTTATTCAAAAGCAGAGATATTACTTTGTCAACAAAGCTCTGTCTAGTCAAAGCTATGGTTTTTCCAGTAGTCATGTATGGATGTGAGAGTTGGACTATAAAGAAAGCTGAGCACCGAAGAATTGATGCTTTAGAACTGTGGTTTGGAGAAGACTCTTGAGAGTCCCTTGGACTGCAAGGAGATCCAACCAGTCCATCCTAAAGGAAATCAGTCCTGAATATTCATTGGAAGGACTGATGCTGAAGCTGAAACTCCAACACTTTGGCCACCTGATGCAAAGAACTGACTCATTTGAAAAGACCCTGATGCTGGGAAAGATTGAAGGTGGGAGGAGAAGGGGATGACAGAGGATGAGATGGTTGGGTGGAATCACCGATTCAATGGACATGAGTTTGAGTAAACTCTGGGAGTTGGTGATGGACAGGGAGGCCTGGAGTGCTGCAGTCCATGGGGTCGCAAAGAGTTGGACACGACTGAGTGACTGAAGTGAACTGAACTGGAGTAAGGACAATCTGGGGTAGATAACCATCAATGAAGAGCCATTCTTCCAAGGGTTCCACTAGTGAGTGCTTGGGAAGCATGTTCTCGCGCCCTCTCCTTCTCTGCCTGCTGCGTGCCCGTGTCTCTCTGCCTCTGTCTCGGCGTCTCTCTTCCCTTCCTCCCTCGAGTCCACCCCCTTTTGTGCTCATCTTCCATCTCCTAGCTGCTTTAGGTGATTTTACTTGTGTGTGGTGTTCTCTTTCCTCAGAATGTCTCAGCTTTTCAAGACCAAGCTCTTTATCCTTTAAGAATACAGATCTTCCCCACCTTATGATGGGGTTATGTTCCAATAAACCCACTGTAAAACTCTAAATAGCATAGGTTGATATTTATGCACTGAATATACCAAGCCTACTGAGCATCATTGCTTAGCCTTGCCTCTCTCAAATGTGCTCAGAACGCTTCCATCAACCTGCAGCCAGGCAAGATCATTGAACACAAAGCCTATTTTATAATAAAGCATGGACTGTCTCCTGCAGCTTCTTAAATTTTGTTCAGAAAGTAAAAATCAGAATGGCTGTGTGAGTGTAGGATGGTTGTAAATGTACCAGCTGCTTACCCTCATGACTGCATGGCTGACTAGGAGCTTCACGAGGGAGCCCAGGAAGAGATCAAAAGTCAGAATTTGAAGTATGACTTCTGGCTGCACACTGCTTTCTCGCACCATTGTAAAGCTGAAAAATAAGTTGAAATATTGTATGTCCCAGACTGTAAGATTGAACAACAACAAAAAAATTATTCCCTCATGAAGGCTTCCCCACCTGGCCTACCCACTGCCACCCTTTTGCCACATCCGGGCGTCTCTATTAATCCTTAGTGATGCCAAATTCAGATCTGCTTCAGGAGAACCTCTTATTTCTGAAACCTCACTCTGTATCATGGTTTAGTGTCTGTTGGTTAAACAAATGAAGGCTTAGTGAAGAAATTTCATGAATGGTTGATTATCCAAATTTGAGTATTGTCAACAACTAGGACAATTTTTGATTTCTAGAATGATTTTTTTCAGCCACTTAAACTTTAGATGTCTTATCTATTTCTGTGGTGTTGTGGAACACAGAGGAATTTCGAATATAGAAACCTAATGTGCTTTAACAGAGGCATACTAAAGGTAAAATGAAAGGAATAAACGATGGCCTCACTTCTAAATCATGGACTCATCAGCCTTCTGCATGTCCTCTCACAGCTGTGGTCTGGTTTTATTCTCAGTAAACGGCAGCTCTGGGACTCCCAATCTAATATCCTAGATGAAGACCAAGCTGATTTGGGTAGGTATTTTGCTGTTACAGTTTTTAATTTCTGTTTCACTTAATTGAGAAAAGTCCATTTTTAAGATTAATTGTAGACTTTATTGATTGTTGACTCAGACATTTCTGATCGAAATAAATTTAGAAATTTTTGTCTTTCATTCCTTGGAACTTGATAGTTTAGATAGAGCCCTGTGTGCCCATCCTGATGGCCCTGGTTTGTATTCCAGGGTGCCTATGTGCCAGAACAGCTTTTTTTGGTGAAGCTCCCATGTCAAGCAGAACAGAGCCCTGAAGATAAAATCCCAGAACTAAGTGTTATAGACAGGGCTGTGTCTTGGATCTCCTTATTTAACATTTTTGTTTTCACAACTCAGGCCAGTTTTCAGAAGAACCAAGGGTGGGTTCCTTGCCATATTACAGCAAATGTCTGTTGCCTTAAAGTACATACTTTGAGTAGCGGAAAAGATTCAAAGCAGCGTCTCTCCAGCAGTTCCTCTTGCTTTAAAATTGACTTTTGTTGGTGTATAGCTGCTATACCATGTCGTGCTCATTTCTGCTGTGCAGCGAAGTGAATCAGCTCTACATACACGAAACATACCTCCTCCTTTTTGGATTTCCTTCCCAGTTAGGTCACCACAGAGCATGGGATAGAGTTCCCCGGGCTACATAGGAGGGTTGTTAGTCACCTGCTTCACACGGCAGAACGGTGCCAGCCTCCCAGGTCACGCCACCAGTTCTTGCCCCTTGGCATACACATGTTTGTGCACCTTGTCTATTTCTCCAGCAGTCCAGCTTAATTCCCAAATGAAGTGGCCTTTCATTTAAAACAACAAATCAAATTATTTGGTTCTATAGCCACACATGAACTTTGCCTGGTGGCTAAGACAGTAAAGAATCTGCCTGTAATGTGAGATCCCCAGGTTTGATCCCTGAGTTGGGAAGATCCCCTGGAGAAGGGTATGGCTACCCACTCTCTTGCTTGGGGAATTCCATCAACAGAGGAGCCTGGTGGGCTACAGTCCCTAGGGTTCCAGAGTCTGACGTGACTGGGTGACTAACACATGAACAGTGCCAGTTACACATCTGGTGGTTTGCGTAATGTATATGGACTTATTCCTGATCAGTAGTTGCTCCTGCTGCTAAGTCACTTCAGTCTCATCCAACTCTGTGCGACCCCATAGACGGCAGCCCACCAGGCTCCCCCATCCCTGGGGTTCTCCAGGCAAGAACACTGGAGTGGGTTGCCATTTCCTTGAAAGTGAAAAGTGAAGATGAAGTCACTCAGTCGTGTCTGACTCCTAGCGACCCCATGGATTGCAGCCCACAAGGCTCCTCCATCCATGGGATTTTCCAGGCAAGAGTACTGGAGTAGGGTGCCATCGCCTTCTCCGGTAGCGCTGACAGGTAAAATACCAACCTTTAAACTCTTTTAGGTACCTTCCCCCCCCCTCCCCCCTCAAATCAAGCATGTCTATAGCTTAGCAGCTTAAAACAATCACCATGAATTATTTCTTGACTCTTGCATGTGGGCTGGTCTCCCCTGGTGGTGGTTCTTCTCTAAGTGATACGTTGTCTGGCATGGGTCCTCTCAGGGGTGTCCTGGGCTGGAACCCTAAGATGGGTCCCTCCTTTGACAGCAAGCTGCTCCTCCCTGTAGCTTCTCCTTTTGGCGCGGTTACATTCCAAAGGATGTTTAGAGGGATGATGCCCATCTGCTTAGGGCTGGGGCTAAGAAGGTCTCATGGACTTGCATCCATTAGTCACGGCGCCCAAGCAGGGGAGAGGGCTCTTTACAGACGAGGTGAGATCGACGTCTGCCTCTCAGCGGGGAAGCAGATGTAAATGTCGTGTTAGTTTCTGCTGCACTGCAGAGTGATTCATTTATGATGCATGTCCGTTCTTTTTCACTGTGGTTGATCACAGGATACTGAATATAGCTCCCCGTGCTACACAGAAGTACCTGGTCCCCCGTTCTATATTGACTCGTTTGCATCTACTAAGCCTCAGCTCCCAATCCTTCCCTCTCCCAGCCCCCTTCCTTGGCAACCAGAGGTCGGTCCTCTATGTCCGTCTGTCACTCTTTCATAAATTCATTCCTTTGTGTCCTATTTTAGATTCCACATATAAGTGAGGTCACGTGGAATTTGTCTTTCTCTTCTCTGACTTGGAGAAGGCAACGGCACCCCACTCCAGTACTCTTGTGGGAAAATCCCATGGACGGAGGAGCCTGGTGGGCTGCAGTCCATGGGGTCGCTAAGAGTTGGACATGACTGAGTGACTTCATCTTCACTTTTCACTTTCATGCATTGGAGAAGGAAATGGCAACCCACTCCAGTGTTCTTGCCTGGAGAGTCCCAGGGACGGGGGAGCCTGGTGGGCTGCCATCCATGGGGTCGCACAGAGTCAGCCATGACTGAAGCGACTTAGCAGCAGCAGCCGCAGTTTCTGACTTAATCACTTGGTGTGATAACGAATGGGTCCATCCATGTTGCTGCTCATAGCGTATCTGATTCTTTTTTATGGTGCATGGTATTCCACTGTATGCGTGCCACATCCTTCTTCATCCACTCATCTGTTGACGGACGCTTGTTTCTGAGTCTTGGCTGCGGCGCACACAGGGCTGTGCGCGTCTCTCTGAATTTTGCTTTGTTCAGTCGTGTGCTGGGGTGGGATTGCTGCATCAGACGCCACTAGTTGTGTTATCTGCACAGATCATTTAACTTCATCAGGCCTCAGTTTTTTAAATTTGTGGAATGAGCGTAGTGATATTTGTTTTTCATAGGGTGCTGTGAGGCTTAACTGCAATGATACATGTAAAGCTCTTAGCACAGGGCATGGCGCAGAGTAAGAATCCCCTAAATACTTAATTATTGTTGTCAATATCATTCTAAATGCGTCAGTGTGCTCCAAAAGGAGCATGCCCAGGGACTTGGATTTTCTGAGCTCAAACTCAATATTAAATTAGATCACCAGAAATTGATATCTTTGGACTAAATTACTGGTGTCTCTGAAGTACTCGAACTATGATAAAGTAGGATGCTTTCAGGCTGAATCAAGTGTTTATATGAGAAATGTATGTTTCAAGCTGACTTGCAGCAGCATTCAACGCAGGTCCAGGCCACAGTGCCAGCATGCGTTGGAGCTGTGTCTGGGGTCCACTGGATTCCCACTTGCCCTTAAAAATTGCTTCTCTCCCACACGGCCTTTCTGCTTGTTGGTCAATCCTCTGTTCCTTGTTCTTTCTTGTCTCCTTGTTTCTCCATTCACTAGGAGTTTCTTCTCTGATTCTTACCTACCTGAATACTCAGCCATTATCCTGGAACTTACCGGGGTGTGTGCTTAGGGTTGCTAACCCTGCCCAGGCCACTGTATCTGTTGGTTAGGGAAACAGAATCATTACAAAGTTATAGATTAAGGGACTTCTAGGAGTAGGTGAGGAAACAATGGAAACAGTGAGAAACTTTACTTTTTTGGGGCTCCAAAATCACTGCAGATGGTGACTGCAGCCATGAAATTAAAAGATGCTTGCTCCTTGGAAGAAAAGTTATGACCAACCTAGACAGCACATTAAAAAGCAGAGACATTACTTTGCCAACAAAGGTCTGTTTGGTCAAGGCTATAGTTTTTCAAGTGGTCATGTATGGATGTGAGAGTTGGACTATAAAGAAAGCTGAGCACTGAAGAATTGATGCTTTTGAACCGTGGTGTTGGAGAAATCTCTTGAGAGTCCCTTGGACTGCAGGGAGATCCAACCAGTCCATCCTAAAGGAAATCAGTCCTGAATATTCATTGGAAGGAGTGATGTTGAAGCTGAAACTCCAATACTTTGGCTACCTGATGCGAAGAGCTGACTCATTGGAAAAGACTCTGATGCTGGAAAAGATTGAAGGCAGGAGGAGAAAGGGATGACAGAGGATGAGATGGTTAGATGGCATCACTGACTCAATAGACATGAGTTTGAGTAAACTCTGGGAGTTGGTGATGGACAGGGAAGCCTGGTGTGATGTAGTCCATGGGGTCTCAAAGAGTCAGACATGACTGAGTGACTGAACTGAACTGAGTGGACGTTGGCAACTTAATCTCTGTTTCCTCTGCCTTTTCTGAATCCAGCTTGTATATCTGGAAGTTCTATGTATGTCTGTCAGTGGACACTTAGGTCGCTTCCATGTCTTGGCTTTTGTAAAAAGTGCTGCTATGAACACTGGCGTGACGTATCTTAGAATTTTGTCTAGACGGATGCCCAGGAGTGGGAATGCTGGATCATATGGACTTCCCAGATGGTTCAGTGGTAATGAACCCGCCTGCCAATGCAGGAGATGCAAGGGACACTGCTTTGCTCCCTGGGTGGGGAGGATCCCCTGGAGGAGGAAATGGCAACCCACTCCAGTACTCTTCCTGGGAAAATTCCATGGAGAGAGGAGCCAGATGGGGCGTTATGGACTTCCCAGATGGTTCAGTGGTAATGAACCCGCCTGCCAATGCAGGAGATGCAAGGGACACTGCTTTGCTCCCTGGGTGGGGAGGATCCCCTGAAGGAGGAAATGGCAACCCACTCCAGTACTCTTCCTGGGAAAATTCTGTGGAGAGAGGAGCCAGGTGGGGCGGGGGCAGGGTGGGCACGTGGGGTCGCAAAGAGTCAGACACGACAGAGCGTGCACGTGTGGCAACTCTCTGTTTTATGAGGAACTCCTTGCTGTTTTCCATAGTGGCTGTACCAACTTAGGTTCCGACCAGCAGTGTAGCCGGCTTCCCTGTTCTCCACGCCCTCGCCAGCATTTACCATCTGTGGACGTTTTGGTAGTGGCCATTCTGACTGGTAAAGAAGGCACCTCATTATAGTTTTGATTTGCATTTCTCTAATAATCAGTGATATTGAGCGTCTTTTCATGTGTCTTTGGGCCATCTTTGGAGAAATGTCTATTTTGGTCTCTGAACATCTTTGATTGGGATTTTATTATTGAGTTGTATGGGCTGTTTGTATATACTGGAAATCGTTCTTGTTGGTCGTCTCACTGCACACACGTTCAGTCTGCCTGCTGCCTTTCCATTTGGTTTATGGTTTCCTTTGCTGTGCAAGGTCTTATGTCTGATTCGGTCCTTTAGGTTTATTTTTGCATTTATTTTTTATTGCCTTGAGAGACTGACCTAAGAAAGCATTGGTAAGACAGCTGTCAGAGAGTGTTTTGCCTCTGTTGTGCTCCAGGAGTTTTATGGTGTCATGTCTTATATTTAAGTCTTTGTGCCATCTTATTTTTGTTTATGGCATGAGGGTGTGTTCTGTCTTTATTGATTTACATGCTGCCCCCCAGCTTTCTGAGGGGACTTCTTTATGTATGTCCACTGTTCATTGCACAAGAGCAACCCTAATTGGTAATTTATGTAGGACAGTCATGGAAAAAGTGAATGTGTTAGTCACTCAGTCATATCCGACTCTTTACAACTCCATGGACTGCAATCCACAAGGCTCCTCTGTCCATGGGATCCTCCAGGCAAGAATATTGGGAGAGCCACAAGATCTGGGGATCTTCCCAGCCCAGGGATCGAACCTGAGTACAGTCACAGGCGATACTAACTGGAGATCTATTTCAGATGTAATTTGAACAACAGACCCTCAAGTCAAGGACAGTATGAGCTGAAGATTTCAGCTGAAATAAAAACAGGTGACTTCATGCTCGTTTTCCAAAATATCCTGTCAATTGTATTTGTACTTGGAAGACAATGTGTACTTTTTCCAGGCAAATCTGCCTTTCTTATGACTTTCCCTCAATGTTGACTTAATTACAAGCAATAGGTCTTTTATATCCCACCTATGGCAAACCTTTCCCTTCAATTATTCCTTCTATATTCATTCAATAGAAAGATGAAAGTGATCTTTCTTTTTAAAAAAAAACACAGAATTTGTAAAGCTATTACTTAGTGCTCTAAAAGGAAGCTTTTTTTTTTTTTGCATTATGGCATAAAATCAGAATTCAGTAAGGAAAATCAGATGCAATGATTCCAGAGTAAAAGAAGTACCTTCCTTGATGCTCCAAATCCTTAGATTTTTGTTAGCACTCTCATAATTGCTGTTAAAAAAAGCAATGTAGCTCTTCCAAGCTCCGTGAGCTAATGTCCTTGTTAGCTAAAAGGCGTGGACCTGGGGTCAATGGTAGCTGTAAATTAGTTTAGGCAGGTCTGCACTGGCAATCTGGGCTGTATTCAAGGCTCAGCGCATCTCAGCTGGCCTACTGATACACAGGGAAGTCAGGTGTCTGGGGTGGCCGTGTGGGCAGGCTAGGAGATACAGCTGACGTGCTCAGGGTTTTCTCTCCTGCGTGCTGACTGAGTGCAAAATCTTAGGCTTGGACCATCAAGATGCTGGTTTTCCCAGCAACCCTTTGCATTTTCTGGGTCTAGCGAGAAGGCAATGGCACCCCACTCCAGTACTCTTGCCTGGAAAATCCCATGGACAGAGGAGCCTGATGGGCTGTAGTCCATGGGGTCGTGAAGAGTTGGACACGACTGAGCGACTTCACTTTCACTTTTCACTTTGATGCATTGGAGAAGGAAATGGCAACCCACTCCAGTGTTCTTACCAGGAGAATCCCAGGGACGGGGGAACCTAGTGGGCTGCCGTCTATGGGGTCGCACAGAGTTGGACACAAATGAAGTGACTTAGCAGTAGCAGCGTCCATATAAAACCTCGAGGCGTGTGAGGGAAATCCTACTTGGGGAAGAGAAGTGTCAGAGAAAGGAGTGATGGAGCTGTCCACCGAGGATTGCTGGCACCCATCGAAGTGAGGAGACAGGTAAGGCTCCTTCTCCAGAGCCGCAGAGAGAACATGGGTTTGCCAGGACTGTGACCTCACGTATTTACTTCCAAGACTGTGAGAGAAGAAGCTTCTGTTGCTTCAAGCTGCATAGTTTGTGGTAATTTGTTATGGTAGCTGTAGGAAAGGGATACATATGAATTTGAGAACAGTCAAGAGTTTTCGCATTTTTTTTTCTCTAGCACCTACTTATTTTTATCACCAGTGTTCCTTTTTGGTGGCTCTCACACAATGATATACCATTGATGAGGTCAGGAACAATCAGAACAGTAGACTTTAAGGAATGATAGTTTCTCTCTGCAGTAGGTAATCATTAAAATCAGGTAGAGAGATGTATTCAATATTTTATGTTATGGAAATGATATATCTTTGAGTGTGAAAAGCAAGTTATCAGAGTATATAATATTTCTTTTAAAATATACATGTAAACAAGTGAAGTGAAGTGAAAGTTGCTCAGTCGTGTCTGACTCTTTCTGACCTTATGGACTATAGTCCATGGGATTCTCCAGGCCAGAATACTGAAGTGGGTAGCTATTCCCTTCTTCAGGGGATCTTCCCAACTGAACACAGGTCTCCCACATTGTAGGTGGATTCTTTACCAGCTGAGCCACCAGGGAAGCCCCTATGTATACAAAGATACTTAAAAATAAGTATGGAAAGGAATATGTCAGAAGGGAGATAGTGGTTACCTTTGAGTCGCAGGACTATGGATAATTTCTATATTCTCATTTACTAATAATTACTTTTCTGTTTCTCCAAAGAGCATTTACTGTGTGACCCAAAGGTAAATATTGCTTCACAGAAGATTAATGCAGTTTACACTCAACTTCAGGGTTTCCCAGGTGGTGTACTAGTGGAAAAATACCCACCTGCCAACGCAGGAGGCAGAAGAGATTCTGGTTTGATCTGTGGGTCAGGAAGGTCCTCTGGGGGAGGGCCTGGCAACCCACTCCAGTTTTCTTGTCTGGAGAATCCCATGGATGGAGGAGCCTGGTGGGCCAGCGACAGTCCATAGGGCAGCAAAGCATCGGACATGACTGAGGTGACTTAGCACACGCGCATACTCGACGTCACCTTTTACATGCTGAGCTTTTCTCTTTGGCTTTGTTTTAAGCATAGTACTATGCAGTTCATCGGGTCACAAAGAGTTGGGCACGACTGAGCGACTGAACTGAACTGATGCTTTAATTGGATTATCTTTTACTTGCTTCAGCCAAAAAATCAGAAAGTTTGCTCTACTTGTAAAACAAGATTGTTCCAACGACCAAATGAGAAGTATCTAATAGAAACATAAATATGCATGTCATTTGTTGTTGCTGTTTGAACTCGGAACATTTGAAACACTTACACACAATTACGCTTGGAGACTTCCCATTAAAGCAGATTATGAAGCCCATCATCTCTCCTTTTCTTGGAAATCACTAGAAAATGAATTGTTCTTGAGCACTGATCTCATGGAATGGACTTCCTCAAAAACCTGGCGTAAGTCTCATTTCCAAAGTCCTTGATCTGGAATGTGGGTTCTGCTAAGACTGAGCGACTTCACTTTCACTTTTTACTTTCATGCACTGGAGAAGGAAATGGCAACCCATTCCAATATTCTTGCCTGGAGAATCCCAGAGATGGAGGAGCCTAGTGGGCTGCCATCCCTGGGGTCGCACAGAGTTGAACACAACTGAATCGACTTAGCTAAGACTTGGGCTCCATCTACCTCTGTTTATTTCTCTGCAGGTGGGAGCCCCCTCCACTCCTCCAGCCCTGGTTGGGCTTGTGGGCTGACTTTCAGTAACACAGCTTTTGCTTTCACCTTGCCACCGCCAGAAGTCTCCCTCCCATGCTTCCCTTCTTACCGCAGGTGTTTTCTTCCTGTTTAAAAACTGAAGTTTAGTTACTTCTCAAGGCTGTGTTAGTTTCAAGTGTACAGCAAAGTGATATCTATTCTTCAGACTCTCTTCCATTCTAGCTTATTACAGGATACTGAGTACAGCTCCCTGTGCTTTCCAGTAGGGCCTTGTCGCTGCCTGCTTCATATATCGGCATACGCTAACTTCAAACTCCTCGTCTATGGCTCCCCTCCGTCGCCTGTGGGGCTTCCCTGGGGCTCAGGTTGTAAAGATCTGCCCGCAGAGCAGGAGACCCACATTCTCTCACTGGGGCTGGGAGATCCCCTGGAGAAAGGAAGCGCAATCCACTCCAGCATTCTTGCCTGAGCGTCCCATGGACAGAGGAGCCTGGTGGGCTACAGTCTATGGGGTCACAGGAGTGAGACATGACTGAGAGACTAACACTTTCGCTTCACTTTCCCCACCCCTCTATTTCCTTTCTACCACAGGGATTCTTACCCCCTTCTGAGTCATGGACAGAGCTGAAAATCTGTTGAAGACCACGAGTTCCTCCCTAGAAACATGTTCAGATGCACCAAATACTCACATACAATCTCAAGGTCTTTCTATGCTCCTCCAAGTTTGCCTGGTCCCCATGGCCACTTGGTTAAGACTCTCTGGATTTGACTTCCATCCACTATATGACTCAAGTCACATACAAGTCCCCCTTCTGCTCTGTGTCTCAGTCCATTTAGACCATATGAATTCTTCTTCATGCATTTTTGCCACTTTATGTTTGATAGGACTTATCACTAATTTTGCCTTCTCCCATTCATAATAAATCCAGTGTTTGCCTTCTTTCCTTGAACATTGGGACACATTTTCAAAGTTTTTGCTTGGAGGATGGTTGTCTTACAATGTTGTGCTGGCTCCTATTGCACAGCAGTGAATCAGCTGTGTGTATGCCGATATCCCCTCCCTCTCAAGCCGTTGCCCCACCCCCTCATTCCAGCCTCCACAGAGCACCGGGCCGAGTTGAGGACTCTTAAAACTCTTTATATTTCCTACAGGGTCTAGAGAAAATGTCCTTACCCATGATAGGTTCTTTTCAAATATTTGTTAATGCAAAGTTTTGTTCATATTGAATTTTCTATATTTGCAATTTTATTTTTGAGGTTTAAATGTGATTTTAGAATGAAGCCTAAAGTACTGATAAATAACAAATATTCATGTAGTAGGGTGATGCAAACACCAAGTTTGGATGCAAATGGATCAGGGTTTAAACCTTAGCCACTTCCTAGCTTTATGAGCTAAAAATCTTAATTTCTCTTACTTTCCTTTCTATGTGTAGAGATAATAACACATATGCACTTTGCTCAGTGAAGATTAAATGACTATTTAAAGAAATGCACAGTACCTCATGTGAAGGAGGCTCTGACAAACAATGGCTATTATGATTCTTTACAAAACACGCTGTTTCACTTTGAATCAAGCTGTTGCTCTTTCCGACTGGTAAGGGGAGAAGTTCATTTTTTGGTGGTATTCCCAAGAATACAAGCTAAAATGAATTTTCTTGGCTGTCTGCTATCATTTTGGTTATTAAAAAAAATCTCCAATTTTCTGAGTATTCATATTTCTTTATTGAAAGGAAATTATTTTCTTCCCATCACCAGGCAAGAACTGAAAGTCATATTTACTTCTTTAATAAGAGACAGCATGACAAAAGAAAATAAGAGATGAAACCAAAAGCTGACTAAGACTTTATTGGCTTATCTCTATGTGTCATATACTTTCAGTTTTAGTTCTAGTTTTTAATGTTTTTTAACGGGAGGATAATTACAATGTTGTTAGTTTCTGCTGCACAGCGTGAAACAGCTTAAGTGTACATGTGTCCCCTGCTCTGGAAACTCCCTCCCGTCTCCTGCTCCATCCCACCCTCAAGGTCCTCACAGAGCACGGGGCTGAGATCCCTGGTTTAGGGCACTTCCCACTATCGACCTGTGTCACACACGGCGGTGCACGCACATCCCTGCTGCGCTCTCAGCTCGTCCCACCCTCTCCTCCCCTGCTGTGTCCACAAGCCCTTTCTCCACATCTGAGCCTCTGTTCCTGCCCTGCACCTCGGCTCATCAGCGCCATCTTTCTATTAAAAAGAAGCGAAAGATCTACAGTGAGGTGAACAGGGTATACAAGAAAGCTGAGACGCCAATAAGGAACCTCATGCAATGGCACCCCACTCCAGGACTCTTGCCTGGAAAACCCCATGGACGGAGGAGCCTGGTAGGCTGCAGTCCCTGGGGTTGCACAGAGTCGGCCATGACTGAAGTGACTCAGCAGCAGCATGGAACCTTGACTGGCACACTTTGTCATCACTGTTTGCTTATCAGAATACATTTTACTTTTCGGAAACTATCATAAACTAAACCTCGAAGAATGCACAGAGAAATAGGTTTGCTTATTTGATGTTGTTTTGGTGCTGAGCCACAGACTCTGCTCAGTGTGAGTGCCTTTTGCTTTGCATAAAGTAATTTCCTAGGCAAAGACGCCAGCGTAAGCTGGTAGACAGCGTTTCAGCTGGAGTACTTGCCCCCCAGGGCGTGAAGTCCGTGCAGGAGTCCAAGGACCCTGCGGTGCTGCTGTGGGATTCAAATAAGGGACATGGAGTCCCTTCGGTCTACTGATGCCCTCATTGCCGCTACCGGATCCAAGCTTTGAAACTCGCAATGCTTTTTAGTGTTAAAATCAGGAAAGAACTGTATGAAAATTGACAAGCTACAACATCACTCATAATTTGTTCTCTGTTCTTTAGTACAAAAACCCCACATATTTTGATAAAGCTAACAGGGCCGAATTTTGATTCTCTAGGTAGGGCCTCTGCTGTCAGATCAGGGTCATTGTGTCAATTTCACTTTGAGCCTTTCTGATTAATTTTTTTTAAAACTGTACCATACTTATTTTCTAAAAAAAATTTTTATTAACATTTATTTACACTATTGCATTAGTTTCTGCTCCATAGCAAAGTATCTGTTATACATATACCTACTCTTTATTTTCCCAGATAGGTCATTAGAGTATGGGGCAGATTTCCCTGCGCTGTAAAACGCAGTAGGCCCTTATCAGTTACATACGGTACTGTGTGCATGTCAGTCCCAGTCTCCAAACTCATCCCCTCACCCACCCCACTTTCCCCGTTAACCATAATGTCGGTTTCCACATCTGTGACTGTTTCTATCTTGTAAGTTCATTTGCACCCTTTTTTAGATTCCATATATATGAGTGATACCATATGGTGTTTGTGTGACTTCACTCATTGTGAGAACCTCCAGGTCCGTCCGTGTTGCTGCGAGCGCATTGCTTTGTTCTTTTATGAGGATGATGCTCCGTGTGCCGCACCTTCCTGGGTTGCTGTCAGTGGACATTTAGACGCTTCCGTGTCCTGTTAGAAAGATCGTGCGGTGAACACTGAGGCGCACGTGTCATTCTCTGGAGAGATGTATACATATACATATATATACATATGCCTGCCAGGAGCCAGCGTGAGGAACTCCACCCGTGGCAAAGGTCATGAGGAAGGAGGCTCGGCATACGCATAGGTGGGATCGAGCCTCAGGGGTCCCCCTGGAAATTCTCGAGCATCTACCCCCAAAACCAGAGTCTGTCTACCGTACGGCTTTATGCTTTCACTTACACTTCTGACATTACGGGGGGCTATCCCCCACCGCCTATCTCTCTGAAAAGGGGTTAACTTAGGACTCCAGTTAATAAACCTCCTGGGTGTGACAAGGGTGTTTCAGTCCAAAAACTCCTCTGATGGCTATCTAGCCTGCCTGACAAGATTATCCGGCCACATGTGATTGCTCACAGCCTCGCAACCGTGAGAGGCACAAGAACCTTTAAACTTTCTAAAAACAGATTCTTTTGAGAAGTTAGAAAATTATTAGTATAGTACCTAGTGAGTTAGTTATAAATCATGTTGGTGAAGGGTTTCATTGCTGAGTTAATGATTGCCACTAGGTCTCCATATCCTTAGGCACCTGGGAGTATGTTAATCAATGTAATTGAAATGTAGAAAAAGAAATATAGTAGTTTTGATGTTAGCAATACTAGACTTTTGAGTTAATGAATTTTCTCTTTGTTATAGATCACTGTATTCCTCTTTGTTATAGATCCTTGTGTCCTTGCTATGTAAAAATATAACTTTATCACTATCTTAAAACTAAGTAGATCTTAAGGGGAAACAAGTTTTCTGATCGATTAACCTTTATCAATAAAAGGAAGGTGGGGCCATAAAATGTTAATCAGTCTCCAGACCAGAAGATATTGTAAACAAATGTAAGACCCTTGTAAGAACAAAGATATGCTGATAAGGGTCGGAGCAGCTGACCCTGCCTGACACTGTTTCTTACATTTATCTCTCTGTATAACTAAAAGTATAAAAGTGGACCTGAAAAATAAAGAAACGAACCAGTTCCTGAAAGACTGGTTTCCCCCATGTCATCTTTTTCATTTTCTGGCTGAATTCCCATCTGGAGCATGGAGGCTCACCATGTCTACTTACTTGCCCTGGCTTCTAAGACCCACGTGAGAGGGGGCCCAAGGCGGGGTGCCCTCCACTATTCAAGTGGGCGTCAGTGGCCTACGTAGGTGGTGCAAACTCCTTGTCTTGGAGTTTTATTGGTTTTCTGTGTAAACCAAGTTATTCAGCTTCTTTTCTCCACTTATTTTCCTACTACACTATTTCTTTCTAATCTCCCTCCATATCTTTAATTAAGAAATTAATTCCTCAGACACCGACGCCATCCCTGCTTCCAACTACCCTGGATCCACCGGGGCTGGACCCCAGCATATGCCCAGGAGTGGGATTGCAGGATCCCATGGCTTCTATTTTTAATTTTTAAAGAAATGTCTATGCTGTTCTCCATAGTGGCTGTGCCACTTTACATTCCCACCACCTGCACAAGAGGCTTCCATTCTCCCCACATGCTCTCCGGCACTTATTGTTTGTAGGCTTTTGGACAGTGGCCATTTTGACTGGTGTAGGCTGATACTCACTGTGGTTTTGAGGTGCACTGATCTAATAATTACTGATGCTGAGCATCCTTTCATGTGTGGTTTGGCCATCTGTATGTCTTCTTTGGAGAAATGTCTGTTTAGATCTGCTCATTTTTTGATTGGGTTGTTTTTCTGATATTGAACTGCATAAGCTGTTTTTATATTTTGCAGGTTAATGTCAGTTGCTTCTTCTGCAGATATTTCTCCCATTGTCTGGTTTTTTTTTTTGGTTTTTCTTTGCTATGCAAAAGCTAAGTTTAATTAAAATCTCATTTATTTTGGGGTTTATTTTCATTGTTTTAGGAAGTAGATGGAGAAGGAAATAGCAACCCATTTCAGTATTCTTGCCTGGAGAATCCCATGGACAGGAGCTTGGTGGGCTACAGTCCACGGGGTCACAAAGAGTCAGACACAACTGAGTGGGTAACACCCAGGAGGTAGATAAAAAGATATTGCTGCATAAATGTTTTCCTCTGAGTTTTATAGTGTCTGGCCTACATTTAGGCCTGTAACCCATTTTGAGTTTATTTTTCTGTATGATGTTAGGGAGTGTTCTAATTTCATTCTTTTACATGTCCAGTTTCCCCAGCACCACTTATTGAAGAGGCTGTCTTTTCTACATCATATATTCTTGCTTCTTTACCATAGATTAGGTGACCATAGGTGCAAGAGGTTTATCTCTGGGCTTTCTTTCTAGTTCTGTCGACCGATATTTCTGATTTTGCGCTCGTACCATACTATTTTAATGACTGTGGGTTTGTAGTATAATCTGAGTCAGGGAGCCTGATTCCTCCAGCTCTGCTTTTCTTTCTCACGATTGCTTTGACTCTTCATGGTCTTTTGTATTTCCATACAAATTATAAAATTTTGTGTTCTAATATCTGTGAAAAATGCCATTGGTAGTTTGAGTGGGGATTGAATTGAATCTGTAGATTGCTTTTGGTAGCATAGTTATTTTAACAACATTTATTTTTCCAATCCAAGAACATGGTATATATCATCTCTCCACCTGTTTGTGTCATTTTTGATTTCTTTCATGAGTATATTATAATCTTCTGAGTATAGGTCTTTTTGCTTCCTTGTTGAGGATTTTTGTGTGTGTGTTCATCAGTGATATTGGACTGTAATTTTCTCTTTGGTTTTGTAACATCTTTGTCTGGTTTTGGTATCAGGGTGTTGATTGCCTCATAGAATGAGCTTGAAAGTTTTGCGTCTTCTGCAATTTTTGGGAAAAGTTTCAGCGGGAGAGGTATGAACTCTTCTCTAAATGTTGATAGAATTTGCCTGTGAAGCCATCTGGTCCTAGACTTCTGTCTGTTGGAAATTTTTTAATCACAGTTTCAATTTTAGTACTTGTGATTGATCTGTTCATATTTTCTGTTTATTTGGTTCAGTCTTGAAAATTTGTTTCTTCTAAGAATTTCTCCATTTTTTTTTCTAGGCTATTTTATTGGTGTAGAGCTGAGTAGTCTCTTATGATCCTTTGTATTTCTGTGGTGTCTATTGTAATTTTTTTTAATTCTAATTTTATTGAGTCCTATCCCTTGTGATTCAGTTCAGTTCAGTTGAGTTGCTCAGTCATGTCCGACTCTTTGAGACCCCATAGACTGCAGCATGCCAGGCCTCCCTGTCCATCACCAACTCCTGGAGTCTACCCAAACTCAAGTCCACTGAGTCGGTGATGCCATTCCAACCATCTCATCCTCTGTTGTCCCCTTCTTCTCCTGCCCTCAATCTTTCCCAGCATCAAGGTCTTTTCCAATAGGTTAGTTCTTCACGTCAGGTGGCTAAAGTATTGGAGTTTCGGCTTCAGTGTCAGTCCTTCTAATGAATATTCAGGACTGATTTCCTTTAGGATGGACTGGTTTGATCTCCTTGCAGTCCAAGAGACTCTCAAGAGTCTTCTCCAACACCAAAGTTCAGTTAAAACATTTCTTACAATCATTGAAATATAGATTTACAACGTTGTGCTAATTTCTGCTGCAGAGCAGTGATTCAGATGTTACAGATATATACATTCTTTTTAATATTCTCTTCCACTACGGCTTCTCACAGGATATTGAATGTAGTTCTGCACTGTACGGTAGGACCCTCCCGTTTATCCATTCTCCATGCAGTAGTCTGCATCTGCTCACCCCAAACTTCTACTCCCCTCCACCTTGGCAACCACATGTCTGTTCTTCACGTCTGTGAGTCCGTTTGGTGGCTGAATTCATTTGTGTCATAGTTTATATTCCATATAAGTGATATCATATGGTATTTATCTTTCTAGAGATTAGTATGGTAATCTCTAGGTCCATCCACATTGCTACAAGTGGCGTCATTTCATCATTTTACAGCTGAGTGGTGTCCATTGTATAGACAGACCCCATGTGTTTTACCCATTCATCTGTTGATGGACATGTAGGTAGTTTCTGTGTCTTAACTATTGCTGCTATGAACAGCAGATGGTTGACTTTATGTGCTGATTTGACTAGGTCGTGGGATCCCAGACACTTAATCCAATACAAACACTACGAGGGTGTTTCTAGTGAAGTTAGCATTTGAATGGCTAGATTGAATGATATTCAGGTTTCAGCTCTTCCACAAACTGAGAATATGTTCTGTCACTGATGAGAAGCCAGGAGAACATTCCTTTCCAAACTTCCTTACTATGGAGAGTTTTCTGTACTTGTTGGCTTGGTTTTTTGAAGTTAATAACACATTAGTGAAGACCATCCAGCTTTCAGACTCGTTGCATCATTGGAACTTGAGCTCTCTTGATTCTTCTTTCCCTGTCTTTGGGCTTGATGCTCCCTTGATCTATTTCACAGTGGTAATAAGAGCCTTTTAGCCTTGTTTCTATGTGAGGCAGTATCGCATGGTGATTGGGAGGGCAGACTTAGCTTGCTTGTGTTTAAATTCCAGCTTTGTCATTTACCAGGTGTGTGATTTGGGCAATTTACTTGACTCTTCTGATTCCATTTCCTTATTATTCCTTTCTATCTGTACTGGTGTTGGAGAAGACTCTTGAGAGTCCCTTGGACTGCAAGGAGATCCAACCAGTCCATTCTGAAGGAGATCAGCCCTAGGATTTCTTTGGAAGGAATGATGCTAAAGCTGAAGCTCCAGTACTTTGGCCACCTCATGCGAAGAGTTGACTCACTGGAAAAGACTCTGATGCTGGGAGGGATTGGGGGCAGGAGGAGAAGGGGACGACCGAGGATGAGATGGCTGGATGGCGTCACTGACTCCATGGGCTTGGGTCTGGGTGAACTCCGGGAAATGGTGGTGGAGAGGGAGGCCTGGCGTGCTGCGCTTCATGGGGTTCCAAAGAGTCAGACACGACTGAGCAACTAAACTGAACTGATCCGAACAATAAAAAGGATCTGCCTTACAAGGTTGATGCTTATAAAGAACTTAAAGCAATGTCTGTCACACTCCATAAAAATGATCTATATCATTCTTCTAGAAACGGCCTTCCATTTTCTCGACTGGTAATATCCTTCAGACATCTCTTTCCCAAGCCAAATTTGATCACTTCCCCTCCAGCCCCATCATCCCTGCCATGTTGCCACTGAAGCCCTCTGATGACATTTATTCTATGATGGCCTAATCTTTTCTTAATGACTTTTTTATGGCCTAAACTTGATGGGCTGAAAAATAAGGAATATATTTACTATAATGCTAAATCTTATTTATAAGGTAGTCTCTGTTTTCAGTAATGGGAAACAAAAGAGTCAGGGATCAGTCTTACCACATACATATAATGAAGAAAATAGAGTCCACATTTCACAATCCCTGGGCTGGCACTTTATCTAAATTATTCTGCTTCTCAGAAGTTTTACTAGCGTTTGTTCTTTATTGGCAGACACTGTGCCCTGCTTTTATATTTCCAGATAGGGACGAGAAACATAAGGTCTACATTGTTCTTACTGAGCATTTGTACAGATGAACAGAACGATTCTGATGAGAACTCAGAGAAAGCAGTAAAGCTGAGAGAGAGATGAAATTCTTTCTGAGGTAAATGTCAGTGGCTCTGATTTCATTTCAAACCTTTAATTATTGTTCTGCTGTCTCATTTATGAGGGAATGCCTGACAAGATTACCCTTGGAGAATCTAGCGGTAGGCCTTTCCTTCTCTGTATCCTCTCAGGAATGCTCCTCCGACCCTGGAGTGTGTGCCCTTGACACCCTCGGTAATCATCCATGTTTTCCATTCTGTGACTACTCCTCTTCCAGCTTCTACTCTTCCCAGCTATAGGACCCCGAAATGCTTCTCAACTCCCTTGATCATTTCGGAGAAGGCAATGGCACCCCACTCCAGCACTCTTGCCTGGAAAATCCCATGGATGGAGGAGCCTGGTGGGCTGCAGTCGCTACTAGTTGGACACGACTGAGTGACTTCACTTTCACGTTTCACTTTCATGCATTGGAGAAGGAAATGGCAACCCTCTCCAGTGTCCTTGCCTGGAGAATCCCAGGGATGGGGGAGCCTGGTGGGCTGCCGTCTATGGGGTCGCACAGAGTGGGATATGACTGAAGTGACGCACAGCAGCAGCCCCAAAGTTCCTATATTGAAGCCACAACCACCAGTACCTCAGAAAGGGACGATCTTTGGAGATAAGACCTTTAACGAGGTGATTAAGTTGTGATGAGGCCACGAGGGTGGGCCCAAGTCCATTCTGACTCCTGTCCTTGTAAGTTGAGGGAATTTAGACATATGGAGAGATGCCAGGGGCCCACGGGCACAGAAGGAAGACCGTAAGAACAGGCAGGCAGAGGGCATCCATCCGTGGGTCAAGGAGAGACCCCTCAGGGGGAGCCAATCCTGACGGTACCTTCATCTCTAACTTCCTTCTCCTTGATTGCCTCCTTCTATTTGTGAGGAAAATAGATTTCTGTTGTCTTAGCCATTCTGACTGTGGTATTTTTTCCTACAGCAGCCCTGGGGAACTAATTCAGTACCCCATTTAGGAAACTGCCAACTCTTGCACCAAATTCAACTGGTCGTCCAAACCCCGCCTCGGTCCCTTCTAGAACTGCTCAGCCTTGACAATGTCCCTGGCTGAGTCTCCAACTCCACATACTCCTACAGCAAGATACAAATGGTCACATTTTGCCAGACCAAGTCAACCCTCTGGAGTCCACCTCCCGCAGTCAACAAACTGAAGAACAGGTGAGAACCCTGATTTATTTGATTTCCAACCTGGGGGAGGGGTCAGGATTCTAAAGTGGCCATATGAATGGGAGCACATTGTGATTACGTTCTCCTTCAGCTCGAACACCACCCTTCCCAATTCTGTTTTTACTTCTCTCTTGAATGTCTAACGACGTCTGGAATGGATCAAGGAGCTTTTAGTTCCAAATTGTCTGCAGAAGGCAAGGGCATCTGTAGTTTTATAGAGATGCTGTAACAGAGTATACCACAAACTGGGTGGCTTAACACAACAGAAATTCTCTTGCAGTTTTCTGGCTGGAAGTCTGAAATCGAGGTGCCAGTAGGGCTGTGCACTCTGAAGGCTCCAGGGAGAACCCGTCTCTGCCTTTTCTTTGCTTCCAGCACCACTGGCATCTTTGGCATGCCCTCGCTTGTAGACACAGAGCTCTCTGCCTCTCTACATCGCTGTATGTCTCTCTCCACGTCTCCTCTCCCCTTCTCATAAGGACACCAGTCATATTGCACCAAGGGTCCTCCCTACTCTAGCATGGTCTCATCTTAACTAGTTACACTTGCAGTAACCTTATTTCCAAATATTCTGAGATTCTAATGAGAACAGAAACCCAGTACAGTATCTAAAAAGAGTGATCCCAGATACTGATAGATGATTGAGAAAATCTGAGATAGTTTTTTTTTTTTTTGGCAGTATTTGAACAGTTGTAAAATCTTGTATAGCTAACTTTAGTTTGGGAAGGGGTCACAAAAAGTTAATCAACACTGTCTGGACAGAGAATGAGACAGTGTTTATAGTTAAGAGAATTATTGGTTCAGGAAATGACTGTAGAAAGTTTTCTGCATTCTTTTTATTAAAAAATTCTTTATATAATAATTATAAAAGTTAACCCTAGTTTAACTGTTAAAACTAATCATTAAGGTCAATTCTTGGGCATTTACTTGCTAAGTCTTAGGTAAGTGTCAAAGCAAATCTCCAGTGACTTGTGGGTGACTGTTCTTCCCCAGTGTAAGACCACTGGAGCAACTAATTGGAATTTTTTGACCCCTAGGGTTCCCTGTGAGACCTGCTAACTCATACTTCCCAAACTGAGTTAAATTCAGAAGATGCTACTGGAAGATTTTTTTTTCTTTGAGAAAACTTATACACTAGTTCTAAATGATGCATTTTAATCTTTGCCAAAATCATTCATCATGGACAGTCATTATACTTGAATGTCTTCTAACTCAGAAACAGCTTTCCTCTGACCCAGCATCCAACTTAAGCAAACAGAGTTGGGGGTTCATAGAAGAGCTCCTTTAAGCATGCACTTAGAAGTTCTGTAGAGGTCCTTTAAACCACCACGCATCTGTTAGTGTTCACTAGAACTTTCCTCATCACACGCACAAACAGCTGTCTCCAGTTTCGGTACAAAGAAGCCCTTCCAGGCCAGCTCATGGAAGGCGCCTCAGATTTTCACTGCTTGGCTTCCTGCTTTGTCAGTACCCAGCTCCCTCCCATTCCCTGATGGCTCAAAAGGTAAAGAATCTGCCCACAATCTGGGCAGACCTGAGTTTGATCCCTGGGTCAGGGAAGATCCCCTGGAGAAGGAATGGCTACTCACTCCAGTATTCTTGCCTGGAGAAGCCCATGGACAGAGGAGCCTGGCTCTAGTCCATGTAGGTCCCAAAGAGCTGGACATGACTGAGGGACTAACACACACACGCCCCTCCCATTGTATCAGTATCTTTTCAGCTGCTCTCTCATTCATTCTTTTGGACAATGTTTATATGCAGCAATCACTCTTTTTAATGAAAAGATTGCAGGTGGGAGGAGAAGGGGACGACAGAGGATGAGATGCTTGGATGGTATCACCGACTCAATGGACATGGGTTTGGGTGAACTCTGGGAGTTGGTGATGGACAGGGAGGCCTGGTGTGTTGCGGTTCATGGGGTCGCAGAGTCGGACACGACTGAGCGACTGAGCGACTGAGCTAAACCCTGGCAGAGCTGAACGAACGCCCAAGTCTGCCCTCACTGAGGGCACCTGGCGCCCCAGCCTCCTCCTGTGTCA
Source organism: Aepyceros melampus (assembly GCA_006408695.1). NCBI lineage: Eukaryota > Metazoa > Chordata > Mammalia > Artiodactyla > Bovidae > Aepyceros > Aepyceros melampus. Next base: position 268,287 of record SJXQ01008112.1, read on the forward strand.
TCACGTCCCCTCAACCCTCTGTAGTGTCTGCTTCCTCACCCTGCCGCTCTTCAGCTCACCGATGGAAGCAGACACCATTCCCGCTGGGCCACTTCCTGCTGGTGAAGGTTCCCTTCATTCTTGTCTCCACACCCTTTTCTCCTGGTTCTCCTGACTGGTGAGTTTGTTCCTTGGCTGCCTATTCTCTACTTCTCATGCTCTTAAATAATGGCCCAAAGAACCCATTAGTTCAACACATACTTATTAAGCACAGACTCAAATTGAAGAAAGTAGGGAAAACCGCTGGACCATTCAGGTATGACCTAAATCAAGTCCCTTATGATTATACAGTGGAAGTAAGAAATAGATTTAAGTGCCTAGATCTGATAGATAGAGTGCCTGATGAACTATGGATGAGGTTTGTGACATTGTACAGGAGACAGGGATCAAGACCATCCTCATGGAAAAGAAATGCAATAAGCAAAATGGCTCTCTGGGGAGGCCTTACAAATAGCTGTGAAAAGAAGAGAGGTGAAAAGCAAAGGAGAAAAGGAAAGACATAAGCATTTGACTGCAGAGTTCCAAAGAATAGCAAGAAGAGATAAGAAAGCCTTCTCCAGTGATCAATGCAAAGAAATAGAGGAAAACAACAGAATGGGAAAGACTAGAGATCTCTTTAAGAAAATTAGAGATACCAAGGGAACATTTCATGCAAAGATGGGCTCGATAAAGGACAGAAATGGTCTGGACCTAACAGAAGCAGAAGATATTAAGAAGAGGTGGCAAGAATACACAGAAGAACTGTACAAAAAAAACTTCACGACCCAGATAATCATGATGATGTGATGACTAATCTAGAGCCAGACATCTTGGAATGTGAAGTCAAGTGGGCCTTAGAAAGCATCACTACGAACAAAGCTAGCNACATTCCAGGATGTCTGGCTCTAGGTAAGTGATCACACCATCATGATTATCTGGGTCGTGAAGATCTTTTTTGTACAGTCCTCCTGTGTATTCTTGCCACATCTTCTCAATATCTTTTGCTTCTGTTAGGTCCATACCATTTCTGTCCTTTATTGAGCCCACATTTGCATGAAATGTTCCCTTGGTATCTCTAATATTCTTGAAGAGATCTCTAGTCTTTCCAATTCTGTTGTTTTCCTCTATTTCTTTGCATTGATATGTGAGGAAGGTTTTCTTATCTCTCCTTGCTATTCTTTGGAAAAACTCTGCATTCAGATGCTTACATCTTTCCTTTTTTCCTTTGATTTTCGCTTCTCTTCTTTTCACAGCTATTTGTAAGACCTCCCCAGACAGCCATTTTGCTTTTTTGCATTTCTTTTCCATGGGGATGGTGTTGATCCCTGTCTATTGTACAATGTCACAAACCTCCATCCATAGTTCATCAGGCACTCTGTCTACCAGATCTAGTCCCTTAAATTTATTTATTTAATGTTAGCCTACCATTTATTTTCAAAACCTCATTAAATGACAGCAAATTCATCACCAGTGGGTTTCTGCATAAGAAAGCACGCATCATCCCATCTTGACCATCTCCTGGGATGAAGTATGTACAATACAGGGAGCAAAGCCAGGTTAGCCTCTGTGCCTTCCAGCCAGTGGACACTGACGGTCTGTTTTTCATTTAGGTGTTTGCCTAAGAGCAGAAGCTTAAACTAAGTTATCACAGGAGTTGCCCAACATGTCAAGCTCGTGAACCAGTTTTTGACACCTACGTCAACATCAGGGAGAAAGCAGTGATTGCAGCTCTCCACTCACACCCCTCCACACACCCCCTGATAACACTAATCACAGGGCTGCCAGGTGGGAAAGATGATCCAACCATTTAGCCTTGCTTTATTTTCATCTAAGTTTTTTTTTTATCTGCTAGCTATCTATTTTACACATGGTAAGTGTACATATGTCCATGGTACTCTCTCAATTCGTCCCACCCTCTCCTTCCCCCTCTGTGTCCACAAATCCGTTCTCTAGGCCTGTGTCTCTGTTTCTGCCCTGCAAATAGGGCTGCCAGATGAGATAGGTGATCCAACAGTTTAGCCTTGCTTTGTTTCCCCCCAAAGTTTTATCTCAAGCGTTTGCCTTTTGTGTAATATTCTCTATGAACCCCACCTAACCATAGCTGCTGCTGCTAAGTTGCTTCAGTCGTGTCTGACTTTGTGCGACCCCAGAGACAGCAGCCTACCAGGCTCCCCCGTCCCTGGGATTCTCCAGGCAAGAACACTGGAGTGGGTTGCCATTTCCTTCTCCAATGCATGAAAGTGAAAACTGAAAGTCACTCAGTCATGTCCAACTCCTAGCGACCCCATGGACTGCAGGCTACCAGGCTCCTCCATCCATGGGATTTGCCAGGCAAGAGTACTGGAGTGGGTTGCCATTGCCTTCTCTGCACCTAACCATAGAGATATAACCTAACCTCTCCTAACCATTGAGAAGATTTTGAGTCCCTTCGAGAGAAATTAAGTAGTCTATTGGAGATGGATAAAGCAATGTCCAAAAAGTAGTCTTTTTCTAAATAATGTAGCCCTTGTACTGGGTTGGCCAAAAAGTTCATTTGAGTTTTTCCATGATGGTGGTGTCAGTGGTAAAGAATCCACCTGCCAATGCAGGAGACGCAAGTGACATGGATTCGATCACTGGGTCTGGAAGATCCTCTGGGGTAGGCAATGGCAACCCACTTCAGTATTCTTGCCTGGAAAATTCCATGGACAGAAGGCTGTCAGTGGGCTACAGTCCATAGCAGTGCAGAGCCCTTATGGAAAAACACAGATGAGCTTTTTGGCCAGCCCAGTACTTTATCGTTTGCATTTGTACAGGCTTGTGACACATTTCACCTAGTTGACAAACGGTTTTGACAGATGCCAAGTCATTGTCTTGCTGTCTCTCCACCTCCACTCACATCTCTGCGTGAAATCACAAGGTTATAGGACAAGCTGCCTAAGCATTGAAATCCTGTATTTGCCTAGTGCGGAAGCGTGTTTGAGTCAAGTACTGCTTTCCGGCCAACTGCTTCAGCCTTGACCTATGGACACCTGCTCCCTTCATTATGAGACCAGTGATGCATTAGTGGTGGAACTCTCCCGACATTTATATTCTTCCTTGGAGTGGAGACATCCGCTGGACTGGGGAAATTCCAGAGAACTCTCTTATATTACATATAGGCACAGTCATGGGATTTGTTTTGAGAAGCAAAGTTACAGTGAAAAAATTGTAACATTCAGATGGAGTATCCCCCCATCCCCAACTCTACCACTAATAGAGTTATGGCTTTAGGGAAAGACATTTAAATTACCTAGGTCCCTATTTCTTTTGTGAAGAATGAAATAGCTGTGCTGGGTCATGCCAGAAACCCATCTCAGCTCTAGCTTTCAATGGTTCTATGAAAACAACAGAGTTTACCAGTGGACAGAAATAATACTGAATAGCTGAAATATTTGTGAGCAGCAAAAATAAAAATCCCAGGTTCCCCACTGTTTTGTGTTGCACTGAGTTGCCATTTGCTTTCTTTTCTTGGAGGCAATAGTTAGAAAAAGCATAAACATAATCTTAAGAAGTTATCTAACCCATGTTTGGGAACGTCCACCTACCTTCTCATATAGGCTTGCATGCATGTGTGCTAAATTGCTTCTGTTGTGTCTGACTCTTTGGGACCCCATGGATTGTAGCCCACCAGGCTCACTGTCCATGGGACTCTCCAGGCAAGAATACTGGAGTGGGTTTCCATTTCCTTCTCTGGGGGATCTCCTTGAGCCAGGGATCAAACCTGAGTCTCCTGTGTTTCCTGCATTGCAGGCAGATTATTTACCATTGAGCCACTGGGGAAGCCCTTCTCACATAGGCACATACTTGCAAATGTGTTGAAAATGTTGCAGATTTCATTTCTTTTGTCACCAGTGAAGTTCAATGGGAGAAGATGGGTCAGAGAAAAAATGTTTTTACAGGTTTTTCTTCTTTGATGTTATATTTCTTACAATCAACACAAAAAATGGATGGGCTGCCCAAGAATGGTTTATTCAAAAATAATTTAAACATATAATTCCAAGTCATAAGTATAGAAAAAGAACACAGTATACCAGCATGAATACAGAATATCAACCAGTACGTGTTGGGACAAAGGAATCTGAAAGGTAATTTTGTATAAGCAGCTACAAAAGAGAAGTGAATAAGATAGATAACTGAAGAATATCTCAAGATGTTTTTATTAGACTAGTGATCTCATCACAACTAGTCCCCAGGACACTGTTTATCATAAAACATTGTCCAAGAGTAACAGAAAGCCATGAAAGCTCTTATACCATCAAAAAAAAAAAAAAAAAAAGTACAATGACACCTCTGGTGAAGCTATTTCCAGAACAAGCACAAAATACTACCCTTTCATATAAAATTTATTTGTTTTATTGCTAAAGACAGAGCACACACTAAAAGATATTAAAAGTTGTACTTTTGGAGAGAAAAATGTAGGCAAGACTCACAGATGTGTCAACAAGCCTAGAAAACCAGTTATAAAATTGAAGGCAAATGTTATGCTCAGAGAGAAAATAGAATTAGCTCCTCCCCAAATCTCTTTCCTAAATGACACCGGTGGAAGGCAAATATTACCAAGGCATTGTACTGTGTGTGTGTGTGTGTAAGTTGCTCAGTCGTGTCCGACTCTTTGCGACCCTATGGAGTTCCTCTGTAGCCCCCCCAGGGTCCTCTGTCCATGGAATTCTCTAGGCAAGGATACTGGCGTGGGTTGCCATTTCCTTCTCCACACTGTATCATAGTCAAGGGTTAAGTTCAATAGGGTAAAATGAAGGCAAAGGAAAAACATACTCCGTGGAAATCTCTCTGGATGGTGGTATTGGGACACCAAGAATCACCACGTAGAAGAGAAACTATTTCTTACCTATTTCAAGATCCATTTTCCTCCAGCACTGGAACAGATCTATGCTTTGGTTGGCATTGGATGAGTTACTGGATTGCATTTAGAGACCATGCATACAAAGTACATGTACCTTCAAGCCACAAAGTCCTACTTGGTGCAGTGAAATGACAGGTATGTGGCCAAGGAATAACAAACTGAATCATAGCTCCTGCCTCATGTTTAATTAGGGGCATAAGCATATTGAGTAGAAGAACAGATGGAAATGGACTATGTACTACATTTACTCAGCAGAATTAAGTTCCAGGACACTCATGAATTAAAATGCAGGACACTCCTGCCCGTGGACATCAGTCAACATCATGGCCCCCTTTTAGAGTAGGAGCTACTCAGAGGCTAGATGATAAGTGAAGTCTGGAGTCCTGGGCCAAGTCCACCTCACAGGAAATCCAGTGCCTCTTTGGGACACCCAAGTAGAAACGTCTGTGTAGCCCCAGGACATCATCAAAATGACTATGCTTAGAGCTGGCAGAACCTCAGCTCATACGAGTTCTTCGGCCTGCAGGGCAAACCACCTGTTAAGAAAAGCCAAGTAGAGGTCTCCTGAAAATGCCTCCACTGGCCATGATAAGAAATCAAGAGCAATGTCATGTCTTGGTAGGATGCAGGGACTGTGAGCCCCGTTATAACCCCATTTAAATAATAATAAACCCTTTTATTTATTTATTTATTATGTTTTGGCCTCACTGCACAGCATGTGGAATCTCAGTTCCCTGACCAGGGTTGGGAGTGCACGGCCCCTGCAGTGGAAGAGAGGAGTTTTAGCCACTGGACCACCACAGAAGTCCCCTGCCTCCCATTTTAATTTAAAGAAGTTGGCCTGCAACAGTGTCCATGTTTAAAATATGCAAACCCTGGTAATGACTTGGGAATGTATGCTTCCTGTTCGCTTTGCTTGTACTGGGTCCCAGCCCCTGGGAGGAGAGGGCTCCTTCTACAAAGGGGCCAGAGCAAGTTTCCCCTGGACCTTAAGGGACATCTTCTCCCTTGTCATTTTCAGTTTCTTATTCCAGATGACCAATAAGCAAAGAAAGAAATGCTGATCAATATGAGCATCCAGGGTCGCTACGACATCATGGGACTGAGATGACGAGGTCCTGCATATGCTTTCGTGCGGGCATGTAGCCTGCTTGCCCGTGTTCTGGGAGGGTTAATAGCCCCCAGGAGAAGCCCTGCATCCAAGCTGATGGAATTGATGTGTCAATATCCCACTCCCCTCTCCCTCAGAGAGAGAACTGTGGAACACATAATCTATACTCTCTCCCAAAGGGCTAAGTGCCACTTGTCAGCATGGTGCTTTTAAGAACACCTTTCATTAGCTTCTTTCCCTCCCCTGTCTTAATTCCCTATTACTTTGTTCCTCCCAAATAAATTCCTTGCAGTCAAATCCTTGTCTCATGTTGGTTTCTGGGAAAATTCAAACTCAGGTAGAGTCTTATAAAACTTTTTTCTTTAGAGACATATTCATAACATTAAACAAAATACCATCAAAGTAGTCTATGACCATGCGCACAGAGGTAACACACATTACAAATAATGTTCTTATTATTTGCGTGTTCGTAATTGTGACCCAAAGGTGTAAGAAAATCTCATCTGCATTGTCCCTTTTAAGGATCTAGGAAGTTGTACACCGATTTAAAAAAATTTTTTTTAATGCTCACTTAATTATATACACATACATGGACACTTTAAATTTGGATACTTAAGTGGACAAAGTTCTGCTCTTTGAGAATCATACCTATGCAGAACAGTTTGTTTATCCCTTCAGTCCTCAGTGAGGCTGTTTTAAGGCTGTGTAAATTGTGCTTTGCTTGAATCCCAAGGATGCTTGTCACAGTGTTCACCAGAATGGTACCTCTTGGGGTCATGCAGGCCACAACTGGCCAGACTTCATGGATACAAAACATACAATTGTGAAATGAATGTTTACCCCCTTGGGGATGACTGCCAAACTTTCTTAAAAATAAAGTGATGTGAAACAGTCTATCAAATTGAACCCCAACCCCCTAAAAAGAAATGCTACATTGTGGATGTTGAAGTTATTTTTATTCAATGCAGTGTTCATTGTCCTGAGTTGCTTTAGCTAATGCTGGAATGTACTCTTGAATCATATTCTAAGTGAGTACCCTCTATGATTCTATATGCGCCTCACAGTCTAATCACGTTGGAACTAGATAAAGGGGCACTGTCACGTTCCATTTAGCAAGATTACCTCCCCAACAATACTTCAAAGATTTTATTCACTTTAATTCATACGGGAGGATTAGAATACGCACTCAGTTAAAAAAGACTCCTTTGCTATTTTGATGACCATGCACAATCTTATTGCTAATAAACTCCTTTGTATAGTTTCCCACAAGAACAAGGGGAGTTTCTCATGGGAAATATGCTTATGTAAGTTTTTGAAAGAAATTTACACTTAACTTTGTATTTGTTTAAAAGCCAACACATGTGCAACAGTACCTTAAAGGGAGTACCATCCAGGAATAGTACAGAAAATTGAATATTCACTATGCCTACAGTGAATGTGGTTTAAAAAATAATTTTAATAAATAATTTCAGTTGACTGCCCTGTTATATAAGGAACCTTTCAAACAGATGTTGAAAATTGACAGTCCTACCTGGGGACTAACTGAGCCTGTATTTGTGTGTTGCCTATCTGGCTCAGAGTGTAAATTAAAAGAAAGTTTTTCTCTTATGACTTTTAATGATTATTGCTATTTATGTATGTATGTATATAGTTATGGCCACACCACTCAGATGTGAAATCTTAGTTTCCCAGTCAAGGATAGAGCCTGCACTCTCCTCATTGGAAGCAGGGAGTCTTCACCACTGAACCAGCAGTGAAGTCCCCAGTGTTTAAATTTTTGTACTTGAATGCTTTCTCAGTGCTATAGCCTCCCTCCCCCCACCTCACTATTGTCTGATGCCCAGCTAGATTCCAAGCTTGATTTCACCTGCCTGGCCTTGCTGGAGGGGCTGAGATTGCAGCTTTAGATGTGGAGACCCAAGAGATTTTCCTAAGATCCATCCTGGCATGAGTTTAATAGCAAATGGGCATATATTTTCGTATCCTTTTAAGCATTATCACTTACTTTCATACACTGTGATGCTGAGAATTTAAAATGAAAGTGTGATCATTTCAAGATTTTCTCCATCTCTCCTACTTTCTGCACTGAGTTCCCCTGAACTGTAGGAAGACGAGAAAGAAGGTCGATGCAGAGGCCAACAGAAGGGAAAGCTGTATAAGCACCAAGCTGAGGTCCTTTCAGCCAACGAATGGGTCACCGTCTGGCCAACAGCACTGCTGACACAGGGAAGATAACACCAAAGATAGAACTATTGTTGAAAGACTGTGTGGGCAGATATTTGGCGTAAAAGCTGCAGTTAGTTAAAACTTTGTTTCAGTGTAATATTAAAGATAATGCTATATTACATTGTTTATGTGTGTAACCCAAGAAATAAGAGTTCGAGTTGAAACTTTAAATTGTTTTTGGAACTGAATTTTAGGCTGATAGAGGTATGAACCGTGCAGACTTGAATGAGTGACTAAACTTGTTCACAGTGTTTTTGCTTACCTGCCTATCTCCTCACAACTTTTTGAAGAATATATTATATTATTTTACAGGAAAAAGAAAGTTAAAAAATGCAACGGAGAACTTTTTGCTTGAAATCACACATTTAGCTCCCTTAGCAACCAGTAGGATTCGTCTGTGTTTTTTTAACTGCACATCTGTATGCAATTGTTTCTCCTCCGGTCATGATTGCTTCCCCAGCATTAAATTTTGGGAAAGATGAAAACCCAGGCAGAACTGAAGTGTCTTCCAGATTAAGCCAGGATTCTACTCAGGTTTAGCCTGGCTATAAAAATGCTCTCTCCAGATCCCAAAGCAAGAAAGGGCAATTGCTTTGGAAGTTTCTGAACAAAATGCACAGTTTCCCGGCCTGGGGTGGTCAGATCTGACAGTAAGACTCAAGCCACTCTGACCTGAGAAAGAAGCCAGGTGTTCGTGCTGGGACAGAGGAAACCAGCGTTGACTTGTTAGGAGGAAACTTGGCCATGCCAGACTGCTCATCATTAAACCAGACTCCACCTTTCTGTCTAGGACACAAGAGGTTAAAAAAAAGAGAGAGACTGCTTAATTGCTGAGAGATGTCAATTCGTGCCAATCCAAATATAAAAGTAAAACAGTTGGGAGATTTAAAACTATCTTCTCTGAAGTTCTCCTCCCCTGAGGTCTTTAGAACCAGTTCATAGAGCTTTTGAAGGGATGGGTCTTTTAAGGGATAGAGCCCAAGCCAGATAGTAAGACATCAAAGTCATGCTAAGCAAGGAACCAACTGTTCCTCTCCCTTCCCTCCCACCACCAGAGGTTAATTTGCTTTTCATTGTTTGATCTCAAAATATTTAAAGTTTTTTTTGATGTGGACTATTTTTAAAGCCTTTATTGAATTTGTTAACAACATTGCTTCAGATGGTAAAGAATCTGCCTGCAATGCAGGAGCCCCAGGTTTGATTTCTGTGGGACGATCCCTTGGAGTAGGAAATGGCACCCCATTCCAGTATTCTTGCCTGGAGATTCCCATGGACAGAGGAGCCTGGTGGGCTACAGTTCATAGAGTCACAAAGAGTTGGATACAACTGAGTGACTAACACTCTCACTTTTTCACTGCTTCTGTTTTTTGTTTTGTTTTATTGCCCACAAGGCATATGGGATCAAACCTGCCTCCCCTGAAGATGAAGTCTTAACCTCTGGACCTCCAAGGAAGTTCCAGTATTTAATTTTTTGATGAGGCTACACAGAAGCCCTGCAAGGTGCTAGACAGTAACTTTCCACATGAGTATTTTAAGACTCAAATTTTACAACTTGGAATTCACAGCTCTCTGCAAGAAGTTGTTGCTGGGTGGAAATTGGAAGTGAGATATTTTTTCAGATTTGTGCAAGAACTTTTGGGGATAGGTGATTCCATAGTAGCTAAGCCTGATGAATACACGGCGTAGAGGGTTTGACATGAAAGGTTTCAGGTCAATATTTTCAAAGTTCAAAACTATCACCTACCCATTCACCACTGTGGCTTCATTCTTTTGGAATCAGAAGGCTTCTTAATCATGTAACCAACCCTTTTACTGCCAGAACTTGGAACTGAATCTGCTGCTTGAATTTCCATCTAGGTGTTTCCCCTTCATATTGATGATGCCCTTTAGGTATCAGGCCTTGAGAACAAGCATGGGACTTCCAACGGCCCTGGGAGGGACTCAGGAGGAAGAGCCAGAGAATTGACTCAGATGAGTAGGCTCCAGTGAGGAAGAAAGGCTGCCTGCAAGTAAGACTTCTATTGCCAATTTTTGGAACTGAAATATCCCTCCTCTGTTTGATTGGGTGTATCCAGTGACATATTTTTGAAATGAAAGTTGAATGAATTTAACATAAAGAACTGTGACCCCCTAGGACATCACCAAGGCTAAGAAACACTGCTGTGACCACAGAAAGCAACCACATTCCTTTTCAACACCATTGTACCATCTCTGTCATTTTGTCAGAGAAAATGGCTAGTGACCAAAAAGAAAAACAAAGTCAGAGCCTGGAAGATGGCAGAGTAAGTAAAATGCACGAACCATCCCAGCTTTCCTGGGGCTGAAGGGTTTCCTGGGACACGGTACTTTTGTGCTAAAACTGAAATGGTGGTGGTTTAGTGGCCCGTCCTGTGTAACTCTTTGCAACCCCAAAGACTGTAAACCACCAGTTGTTGCTAAGTGGAAATTGGGATTGAGATATTTTTTCAGACTTGTGCAGGAACTTTTGGAGGTGGGTGATTCTACAGTAAATCCTCTGTCCATGGGATTTCCCAGGCAAGAATATGGGAGTGGGCTGCCATTTCCTTCTCTATAAGATCTTTTCAACCAGGAACTGAACCCATGTCTCTTGCATTGCAGGTAGATTCTTTACTGCTGGACCACCAGGGAAGCCCTGAAACTGAAATGCTGCTGGGCAGATCAGAACGGCTGGCCAACCTAGTCAGGTGACAGTTTAAATAAACACAGAGTTCTGTTCTTTACTTGGCTAAGACCCTTCTTTCAAAGTTTTCTCTGGTTCAGAATGTTTCCTCAGCAAAAACACTATGCGACATCACTGCCCAGGCATACACCTGCAGCACGCTTTCTGAAAGGCAGAGCAAATCTGGATGGCAAATGCATGTACTTTTTGTTTTTTAAGCTTCAGTTCCTGAATATGTTAAAACCTGGAAGAAAGCAGTGGGACAGAGATTGATGAAAAGCAGGCAAGAAGTCATTCTAGAGGTGACTGAGTGCATACATAGAGATAGAGTCACGGGAGATATGACCACCGGAGTCCCTTCTAGGGCATGGCACTCACCCCAGATAATGGCTGCTTTTTTTTTTTTAACGTGAAACATTTAAAGACTTTTTTGAATTTGTTACAATATTCCTTCTACTTTCTGTTTTGGTTTTTTGGCCATGAAGAACATGGGATCCTAGCTCCCCAACCAGGGATCGAACATGTATCCTTTGCATTGCAAAGCTAAGTCTTAACTACTGGACCACCAAGGGAAGTTCCAATGGTCTACATATTTATGCCAGGCCTACTCACTGCTTTCCCACTTCCTCTGTCCCAGAATGCCTTCCTCTTTCTTCCACAGCTGCAAAAAGTAATCCCTCTGTCCTTCAAGCATCTTTTGAAATTCTGCTTCTTCAGAATAGGTACTCCTGACTGCTTCTCTCCTTTAAGCTTCCACAGGGCTAATTTTCCTCTTTAGTCATTTGGTGTTGGCCCGCTGGTTGTGTTGATAATTGATTTTCAATGTCATCCCCCTACATAGCTTGTGAAAGCGTAGATTATTCCTTTCTTTTTTTTTTTTTGTTTTAATTTGTTGCCTCTTGCTTAGCCCAGGATAGGCTTTCTCAACTGTCTGACTGTGCTGTCCAGTAAAATGTAATGTGAGCTGCACTTGTAATTTAGCATTTTCTAGCACACACCCTGGAATGTGAAGTCAAGTGGGCCTTAGAAAGCATCACACGAACAAAGCTAGTGGAGGTGATGGAATTCCAGTTGAGCTATTTCAAATCCTAAAAGATGATGCTGTGAAAGTGCTATACTCAATATGCTGGCAAATTTGGAAAACTCAGCAGTGGCCACAGGACTGGAAAAGGTCAGTTTTCATCCCAATCCCAAAGAGAGGCAATGCCAAAGAAGCTCAAACTACTGCATAATTGCACTCATCTCACATGCTAGTAAAACAATGCTCAAAATTCGCCAAGCCAGGCTTCAGCATTATGTGAACTGTGAACTTCCAGATGTTCAAGCTGGTTTTAGAAAAGGCAGAGGAACCAGAGATCAAATTGCCAACATCCTCTGGATCATGGAAAAAGCAAGAGAGTTCCAGGAAAACATCTATTTATGTTTTCTTGACTATGCCAAAGCCTTTGACTGTGTGGATCACAAGAAACTGTGGAAAATTCTGAAAGAGATGGGAATACCAGACCACCTGACCTGCCTCTTGAGAAACGAGTATGCAGGTCAGGAAGCAACAGTTAGAACTGGACATGGAACAACAGACTGGTTCCAAATAGGAAAAGGAATATGTCAAGGCTGTATATTGTCACCCTGCTTATTTAACTTATATGCAGAGTACATCAAGAGAAATTCTTAACTGAATGAAGCACAAACTGGAATCCAGATTGCCGGGAGAAATATCAATAACCTCAGATATGCAGATGACACCACCCTTATGGCAGAAAACGAAGGAGAACTAAAGAGCCTCTTGAGGAAAGTGAAAGAGGAGAGTGAAAAAGTTGGCTTAAAACTGAATGTTCAGAAAACTAAGATCATGGCATCCAGTCTCATCATTTCATGTCAAATAGATGGGAACGCAATGGAAACAGTGACAGGCTTTATTTTGGGGGGTTACAAAATCACTGCAGATGGTGACTGCAGCCATGAAATTAAAAGACGCTTGCTCCTTGGAAGAAAAGTTATGACCAACCTAGACAGCATATTAAAAAGCAGAGACATTACTTGGCCAACAAAGGTCTGTATAGTCAAAGCTATGGGTTTTCCAGTAGTCATGTATGGATGTGAGATTTGTACTCTAAAGAAAGCTGAGCACCGAAGAATTGATGCTTTTGAACTGTGGAGTTGGAGAACACTCTTGAGAGTCCCTTGGACAGCAAGGAGATCCAGCCAGTCCATCCTAAAGAAAATCAGTCCTGAATATCATTGGAAGGACTGATGCTGAAGTTGAATCTCCAATACTTTGGCTACCTGATGCGAAGAACTGACACATTGGAAAAGACTTTGATGCTGGGAAAGATTGAAGGCAGGAGGAGAAGGGGATGGCAGAGGACAAGATGGTTGGATGGCATTACCAGTCAATGGACATGAGTTTGCATAAACTCCGGGAGTTAAGATCATGGCATCTGGTCCCATCACTTCATGGGAAATAGATAGGGAAACAATGGAAACAGTGTCAGACTTTATTTTTGGGGGCTTCAAATCACTGCAGATGGTGACTGCAGCCATGAAATTAAAAGATGCTTACTCCTTGGAAGGAAAGTTATGACCAACCTAGATAGCATATTAAAAAGCAGAGACATTACTTTGCCAACAAAGGTCCGTCTCCTCAAGGCTATGGTTTTTCCTGTGGGCATGTATGGATGTGAGAGTTGGACTGTGAAGAAACCTGAGGGCCAAAGAATTGATACTTTTGAACTGTGGTGTTGGAGAAGTCCCTTGGACTTCTTGAGAGTCCCTTGGACTGCAAGGAGATCCAACCAGTCCATCCTAAAGGAGATCAGTCCTGGGTGTTCATTGGAAGGACTGATGCTGAAGCTGAAGCTGCAATACTTTGGCCACCTCATGAGAAGAGTTGACTCATTGGAAAAGACTCTGATGCTGGGAGGGATTGAGGGCAGGAGGAGAAGGGGACGACAGAGGATGAGATGGCTGGATGACATCACAGACTCAATGGACATGAGTTTGTGTAAACTCGGGCGTTGGTGATGGACAGGGAGGCCTGGCATGCTGCAGTTCATGAGGTCGCAAAGAATTGGACACGACTGAGCGACGAACTGAACTGAGCAGTAACGTGGGAAATAACATCAAAAGAAACAGGTGAAAGTAATTCTAATAGTGTATATTACCCAGCCCAATGAATATACACCAAACAAGATTTCAACATGTTCAGTTCAGTTCAGTTGCTCAGTCGTGTCTGACTTTGCGACCCCATGGACTGCAGCATGCCAGGCCTCCCTGTCCATCACCAACTCCCGGAGTTTATGCAAACTCATGTCCATTGACTGGTAATGCCATCCAACCATCTTGTCCTCTGCCATCCCCTTCTCCTCCTGCCTTCAATCTTTCCCAGCATCAAAGTCTTTTCCAATGTGTCAGTTCTTCGCATCAGGTAGCCAAAGTATTGGAGATTCAACTTCAGCATCAGTCCTTCCAATGAATATTCAGGACTGATTTTCTTTAGGATGGACTGGCTGGATCTCCTTGCTGTCCAAGGGACTCTCAAGAGTGTTCTCCAACTCCACAGTTCAAAAGCATCAATTCTTCGGTGCTCAGCTTTCTTTAGAGTACAAATCTCACATCCATACATGACTACTGGAAAACCCATAGCTTTGACTATACAGACCTTTGTTGGCCAAGTAATGTCTCTGCTTTTTAATATGCTGTCTAGGTTGGTCATAACTTTTCTTCCAAGGAGCAAGCGTCTTTTAATTTCATGGCTGCAGTCACCATCTGCAGTGATTTTGTAACCCCCCAAAATAAAGCCTGTCACTGTTTCCATTGCGTTCCCATCTATTTGACATGAAATGATGAGACTGGATGCCATGATCTTAGTTTTCTGAACATTCAGTTTTAAGCCAACTTTTTCACTCTCCTCTTTCACTTTCCTCAGAGGCTCTTTAGTTCTCCTTCGTTTTCTGCCATAAGGGTGGTGTCATCTGCATATCTGAGGTTATTGATATTTCTCCCGGCAATCTGGATTCCAGTTTGTGCTTCATTCAGTTAAGAATTTCTCTTGATGTACTCTGCATATAAGTTGAATAAGCAGGGTGACAACATACAGACTTGACATACTCCTTTCCTGATTTGGAATCAGTCTGTTGTTCCATGTCCAGTTTTAACTGTTGCTTCTTGACCTGCATACTCGTTTCTCAAAAGGCAGGTCAGGTGGTCTGGTATTTCCATCTCTTGAAGAATTTTCCACAGTTTATTGTGATCCACACGGTCAAAGGCTTTGGCATAGTCAAGAAAGCAGAAATAGATGTTTTCCTGGAACTTTTTTGCTTTTTCTATGCTCCAACGGATGTTGGCAATTTGATCTCTGCCTTTTCTAAAACCAGCTTGAACATCTGGAAGTTCACGGTTCATGTACTGTTGAAGCCTGGCTTGGAGAATTTTGAGCATTAGTTTGCTAGCATGTGAGATGAGTGCAATTGTGGGATAGTTTGAGCATTCTTTGGCATTGCCTTTCTTTGGGATTGGGATGAAAACTGACCTTTTCCAGTCCTGTGGCCACAGCTGAGGTTTCCTAATTTGTTGGCATACTAAGTGCAGCACTTTCACAGCATCATCTTTCAGGATTTGAAACAGCTCAACTGGAATTCCATCACCTCCACTAGCTTTGTTTGTAGTGATGCTTCCTAAGGCCCACTTTACTTTGCATTCCAGGATATCTGGCTCTAGGTGAATGATAACACCATCATGATTATCTGGGTCATGAAGATCTTTTTTGTATAGTTCTTCTATGTATTCTTGCCACCTCCTTTTAATAACTTCTGCTTCTGTTAGGTCCATACCATTTCTGTCCTTTATCAAGCCCATCTTTGCATGAAATGTTCCCTTAGTATCTCTAATTTTCTTGAAGAGATCTCTAGTCTTTCCCATTCTGTTGTTTTCCTCTATTTCTTTGCACGATTGTTGAGGAAGGCTTTCTTATCTCTCCTTGCTATTCTTTGGAACTCTGCATTCAGATACTGAAATCTTTCCTTTTCTCCTTTGCTTTTCGCTTCTCTTCTTTTCATAGCTATTTGTAAGACCTCCTCAGACAGCTGTTTTGCCATTTTGCTTTTCTTTTTCTCAGGGATGGTCTTGATCTCTGCCTCTTGTACAATGTCAAGAACCTCTGTCCTTGGTTCTTCAGGCACTCTATCAGATCTAATCCTTTGAATCTATTAGTCACTTCCACTGTATAAACCTAAGGGATTTGATTTAAGTCATACTTGAATGGCCTAGTGGTTTGCCCTACTTTCTTGAATTTAAGTCTGAGTTTGGCAATTTGCTTTTCGCTTCTCTTCTTTTCATAGCTATTTGTAAGACCTCCTCAGACAGCTGTTTTGCCATTTTGCTTTTCTTTTTCTCAGGGATGGTCTTGATCTCTGCCTCTTGTACAATGTCAAGAACCTCTGTCCTTGGTTCTTCAGGCACTCTATCAGATCTAATCCTTTGAATCTATTAGTCACTTCCACTGTATAAACCTAAGGGATTTGATTTAAGTCATACTTGAATGGCCTAGTGGTTTGCCCTACTTTCTTGAATTTAAGTCTGAGTTTGGCAATGAGTTCATGATCTGAGCCACAGTCAGCTCCTGGTCTTGTTTTTGCTGTCTGTATAGAGCTTCTCCATCTTTGGCTACAAAGAATATAATCATTCTGATTTCGGTGTCTATCATCTGGTGATGTCCATGTGTAGAGTCTTCTCTTATGTTGTTGGAAGAGGGTATTCATTATGACCAGTGCATGTAATCAATTTCAACGTGCAATCAATGTGAAGAAAAGTATGAATGAGTCATTTTTACATAATTTTGATTGTACTGTCTGTGAAATTCAGTGTATATTTTACTCTTCTCAATTTACATCTCAGTTTAGACTAATAATTATTCAAGTGCCCAAGTGCACATGTGGCAAGTGGACAGCACAAGTCTACATGGTAAGCTGAGATATTCTGATGGAATCTTTACCACACAGGAGTTTAACTTGATTCTATAAAGAATGATAAGATACCATGAGTTGCTGAGAAGACTTGTCTTAACATGATAAGGATAGAGATTAGGGATAGAGATAAGAGATCAAGAGAAAGGATTGTTTCTGTAATACAGAATTGATGGTGGAAGAGTAGTAAAACTTTGTGACTGATAAACATAAAAACAGTAAAGGAGAGAGGAGTCAATAAAAATTTAAGGTTATTACCATGACAATCATAACTTAAAGAGAACTGGGAGATAGTAAGAGGGAACTTGGAGAGAGATATCACTCTAAGGAAGAGATGGATTTTTCTTCAATCATATAATTTCAAGTGCTTGCAAGTTCATCTTCCTGCAGACTTTGGAGCAAAGATGAAAAGCAAGGTCTTACAAAGTAGCTTTTGGGAGCTGTCATCAAGTGGGCTGAACCTTAAAAATGTATAACAACTAAGATTGTGATGGTGGATGAAGATAAAATGTAGGTGTAGGAATAAAATGAGATCGTGAAAGCCAAGGGGAATTTCAACAATTTCAACACAGAAACGGATAGAAAGTAGAAAAGAACTTGAGGGAGTTGAAAACTGAGAACAGTTCCCTGGACAAGGTTAGGAAGCCATCCCTGGAGCAAATGAGAACCTTTGGCAAGGCTGGAGAAGAATTTACATCAAGTGAACTCTCTCCTGACTGCCTGGTTTTCAATCCTCTGAGTGACAAAATGACTGAAGATGTCTGGGTTAAGAAGTTTGATATTTCCCAGCAGCCACAGTCCCACCAGGAATCCTGGCTGAAGGGAACAGAGACAAGCACAGAATGGGTGGAGCTCTGGGCGATTCTTGATTAATGGCCAATGTAAGGAAAACCCAGAAACAAATCAAGTGGCAGGATGTAGGGAAATTCATAGGGAGAGCAGTGCAGGGCTAGAAACCATTGTGAAAGCATTTGTTAAAAGACAAGCAGAGAAACACAAATCATTTGTCTTATTAGGGCTTATTGTATTTTTCTTCAATATTTTATTGCTTACCTTAAGGGATGGGTAAATATGGAATGTGTTCTGTGGAACGTTGCCTTTAATTTTTCACATGCTTTTGAAAGGAAAATGGAGAATAACAGTGGCCTGAATGCTGACCCAATACTTTCTTCTCCTTCAAGTCTATTTATTCAATTATAACAGCACAAGCTTCATCAGCTAGGATCCAACCATTTGAGAAAAAATTGGGGGATTTTAGCTTTTTCTTTGCTGAAATAGCTTGGGGATAATGGAGTCAAATTTAGAGCTAATAGAATCAATTCATTCAGTCTTGACAGTTAAAGTAAATCACTTATTTGTGGACATGCGATTTACTCTTGAGTTGTATTTGGCAACTATAAGAGTACAGGGTGTGGAATTTATTCAGCTAGAAAAGTCCCTTGAAATTCCCAGCAATTTCATAAAACCTTAGGAGTTCAGAAATGCACAAACCTTTGGGAGACACTAACCTCGATTACTCTTCCTGCTGAAAATGACTAAGCTGGATTTTCATTCCTAAAGAGGAAGCTTGACGGATGAAAGTGTAAAATGTTTATAGTACTCATGGGGTAAGGTACAAGGTGGGTAAAATAATTACTCACCCAAGAAGAAGATGACAGTTCTCTGTAGCAGGAATAGACTAGTGCCAAAGGAAATGCAAATGAAGCTGTCAAAAGAGCTTAGTCTGTGACAAATGTTTTCTTACTCAATGTTTTGTTATTAAATGTTCTATTCTAATTTCCTGTGTCTCTCAGTCTTACCAACTCATACTAGATCTGTGAATCTTCTATTCTTTTTATATCTAAATACATGGTAACAGTTGAGAAATAACCAAAGATGAGATGCAGCGTTTACAGTTAAATAATTTCAAAGAGAAAAAGGAACATGTTAAGCCAAAACTTCTAGTGTGTCAAGATATTCATCAAACATTACGCTTGTTAGAAAAGACTTGTTCATTTTTGCTTAAAGAGGAAATAGCTTTTATTATTCACACACATGGACACATGTATTGTTTCAATATCAAAAGCTGATGGGCAGGATTACTATGTAAACTCAAAGATTCCTATTCTTACTAAATCCGAAGTTTCTAAATGTTAAAAAGATTAGTTTATCCCCAATCATTGTTCTGCAACCTAATTATACTGTCCCTTTCAGTTCAGTTCAGTTCAGTTGCTCAGTCGTGTCCGACTCTTTGCGACCTCATGAATTGCAGCACGCCAGGCCTCCCTGTCCATCACCAACTCCCGGAGATCACTCAGACTCACGTCCATCGAGTCCATGATGCCATCCAGCCATCTCATCCTCTGTCGTCCCCTTCTCCTCCTGCCCCCAATCCCTCCCAGCATCAGGGTCTTTTCCAATGAGTCAACTCTTCGCATGAGGTGGCCAAAGTATTGAAGTTTCAACTTTAGCATCAGTCCTTCCAAAGAAATCCCAGGGTTGATCTCCTTCAGAATGGACTGGTTGGATCTCCTTGCAGGCCAAGGGACTCAAGAGTCTTCTCCAACACCACAGTTCAAAAGCATCAATTCTTCGGCTCTCAGCTTTCTTCACAGTCCAACTTTCACATCCATACATGACTACTGGAAAAACCATAGCTTTGACTAGATGNGCATGTGAGATGAGTGCAATCGTGCGGTAGTTTGAGCATTCTTTGGCATTGCCTTTCTTTGGGATTGGAATGAAAACGGACCTTTTCCAGTCCTGTGGCCACTGTTGAGTTTTCCAAATTTGCTGGCATATTGAGTATAGCACTTTCACAGCATCATCTTTCAGGATTTGAAACAGCTCAACTGCAATTCCATCACCTCCACTAGCTTTGTTCGTGTGATGCTTTCTAAGGCCCACTTGACTTCACATTCCAGGATGTCTGGCTCTAGGTGAGTGATCACACAATTGTGATTATCTTAGTCTTGAAGATCTTTTTTGCACAATTGTTCTGTGTATTCTTGCCATTTCTTAATATCTTTTGCTTCTGTTAGGTCCATACCATTTCTGTCCTTTATCGAGCCCATCTTTGCATGAAATGTTCCCTTAGTATCTCTAATTTTCTTGAAGAGATCTCTAGTCTTTCCCATTCTGTTGTTTTCCTCTATTTCTTTGCATTGATCACTGAGAAAGGCTTTCTTATTTCTTCTTGCTATTCTTTGGAACTCTGCATTCAGATGATTATATTTTTCCTTTTCTCCTTTGCTTTTCACTTCTCTTCCTTTCACAGCTATTTGTAAGGCCCCCTCAAACAGCCATTTTGCTTTTTTGCATTTCTTTTCCATGGGGATGGTCTTGATCCCTGTCTCCTATACAATGTCATGAACCTCCGTCTATACTTCATCAGGCACTCTATCTATCAGATCTAGACCCTTAAATCTATTTCTCACTTCTACTGTATAATCATAAGGGATTTGATTTAGGTCATACCTGGACAGTCTAGTGATTTTCCCTACTTTCTTGAATTTCAGTCTGAATTTGGCAATAAGGAGTTCATGATATGAGCCACAGTCAGCTCCTGGTCTTGTTTTTGCTGACTGTATAGAGCTTCTCCATCTTTAGCTGCAAAGAATATAATCAATCTGATTTTGGTGTTGACCATCTGGTGATGTCCACGTGTAGAGTCTTCTCTTGTGTTGTTGGAAGAGGGTGTTTGCTATGACAAGTGCATTTTCTTGGCAAAAGTCTATTAGTCTTTGCCCTGCTTAATTCCGTATTCCAAGGCCAAATTTGGCTGTTAGCCCAGGTGTTTCTTGACTTCCTACTTTTGCATTCCAGTCCCCTATAATGAAAAGGACATCTTTCTTGAGTGTTAATTCTAAAAGATCTTGTAGGTCTTCATAGTACTGTTCAATTTCAGCTTCTTCAGTGTTACTGGTTGCGGCATAGACTTCGATTACTGTTGATATTGAATGGTTTGCCTTGGAAACAAATAGAGATCATTCTGTCGTTTTTGAGACTGCATCCAAGTACTGCATTTCAGACTCTTTTGTTAACCATGATGGCTACTCCATTTCTTCTAAGGGATCCTGCCTGCAGTAGTAGATATAATGGTCACCTGAGTTAAATTCACCAATTGCAGACCATTTTAGTTCATTGATTCCTAGAATGTCGACGTTCACTCTTGCCATCTCCTGTTTGACCACTTCCAATTTGCCTTGATTCATGGACCTGACATTCCAGGTTCCTATGCAATATTGCTATTTACAGCATCGGACCTTGCTTCTATCACCGGTCACATCCACAAGTGTGTATTGTTTTTGCTTTCGCTTCATCCCTTCATTCTTTCTGGAGTTATTTCTCCTGCCTGCAGTAGTAGATATAATGGTCACCTGAGTTAAATTCACCATTGCAGACCATTTTAGTTCATTGATTCCTAGAATGTCGACGTTCACTCTTGCCATCTCCTGTTTGACCACTTCCAATTTGCCTTGATTCATGGACCTGACATTCCAGGTTCCTATGCAATATTGCTATTTACAGCATCGGACCTTGCTTCTATCACCGGTCACATCCACAAGTGTGTATTGTTTTTGCTTTCGCTTCATCCCTTCATTCTTTCTGGAGTTATTTCTCCACTGATCTCCAGTAGCATATTGGGCACCTACTGACCTGGGGAGTTCCTCTTTCACTATCGTATCATTTTGCCTTTTCATACTGCTCATTGGGTGCTCAAGGCAAGAATACTGAAGTGGCTTGCCATTCCCTTCTCCAGTGGACCACATTCTGTCAGCCCTCTCCACCATGACTTGCCCGTCTTGGGTGGCCCCACATGGCATGGCTTAGTTTCATTGAGTTAGACAAGGCTGTGGTCCTAGTGTGATTAGATTGACTAGTTTTCTGTGATTATGGTTTCAGTGTGGCTGCCCTCTGATGCCCTCTTGCAACACCTACTGTCTTACTTGGGTTTCTCTTACCTTTGAAGTGGGGTATCTCTTCACAGCTGCTCCAGCAAAATACCCATTGTCCAAAGTAAGGAGCAGCAGGGACTGTCCCTTTACGGTGTTTAAATAAAGATATATGCAGGAATAATCTCATGAATTAAAAACTAGCAACCTCCATTTTAAAAAAAAGATGCAAAATATTAGATTGGGTTCCTCTCCTTTAGAAATTAGACAACTTCTCTTGAGTCTTCCTCCCTGTGTACAATGCCTCCTAGCCTTTGTGGGATTGAATGAATTTGGTGCAGAGGTTATGGGTATCATTTTCCTCAAAGTCATTAATAATTATTTGCATAAGGAATGTGTGTTATACCATAAAAAGAAGTTTATACTAACAGTGTCTCTATTGCTTAGGACATTTACTAGAACAGATAATATATAGCCATGTTGCTGTTTAGATTTCCAGTTCTTTAATGCAGTTCTTAATGGCTTATGAGGTTTCATTGTGCTTTCACTGAGATTTTGTACATGGATCAGTTTCTGCAGTGAAGCCCTAAACCTTTAATCAGGTAATCTTGGGATCACATATCTTAAAGAAATTAAGGACAGTTTACAGTATCACATGAAAAATGTACATGTAATGCACCAAGTACATGTCGCAAAGAGTCAGACACGACTCAGCAGAGACTCAACAACAAAAAAGCATCAATGTGATTCTGGCACTTTGTCAAAGTGAACATTACTGATAGATGAAGAAAGATGTTTACCATGATATTAAGCAAAATACGGTGGATCTTTCCATCAAACTGATAATAATATACACTCACTGTTCAATTCAATCCCAGTGTTTCCTCTTTTTGGATTAAAATTAATAGTTTCACACTGTGTCTTTAATCGTATCAGAGACTCTGAAAGTAAACAATAGCGCAGTGTGAGAAACCTTGGCTGTGTAACTCCTAGGTTCTTGGAAACAAGCATCGCTTTCTTTTTAGCCCACCCCTAAATCATCCGGACTACCTACTCACTTTACTGGGATTCTCAAAAGAGCAACTAAACACTGCAATAAACAGTTTACGGTCTTTATTGGCGAACTGAAGCTACTTAGCAGCAGCAGTATTAACTGATAAAGCATGCTCATCTGGGTTCTGTGTAGTACGGTCATTGTTTTACGTCGTTATCACTGTTTTCTTATCTGCAAGTGCTTCGCAGCATAAAAAGTAAATCGGGGACAAAAATCACACTTTAGAGGAACTCTGCTTACAAGTAGCCTCGGAGATGGCCCTGATGCTGGGCCCTCCGGGGAAAGCAGGGATTCACCACCTGGCAGAGCTCGGCGTGTCCCACTGGCCGGCGCCCACCGCCTAAGCCCGGGGCAGAGCGCTCGCCCACGTGCCCAGCGCTCGCAGCCGCGGACAGACCCGGCGGCGCTGTGGCCGGACCCGCCCACCTCGCGGATTGGCCACACGGGCTGGACGGCGCGCGCGCGCGACGAGGGCTCTGGCGGGGGTCGGCAGCGCGGGGGAGGGGAAGGGAGGAGGCGGTGCCAGCGGGCCAGGCACCGCCCCCGAACGCCAGGCACCGCCCCCGCGCGGCTACACCCGCGGCGCCCACGTGCCCAGCCCGCTTTCCGTGGCGCCGCAGCCCGGGCGCTTTTCTCCGCGCGGACCGAGCGAGGCAGCAGCCGCTTCTTCAGTCTCCCCGAGTTCGCTCCAGCCGCTCGCCCGCCACCGCCTCCTCGGCGCGGACCTCGCACCGCCTAGTAAGTTGCCAAGTGTCCGGCGGCGCGGAGGGGCCGCCGGCAGGGGCGGCCTGGGCACCGGGGCCTGAGGGGAAGAGCTGAGACGGGGGCGTCTCGGGCCGCGTCCAGCTGCGCGCAGCTGCTGGGAGGCCGCGCTGCGGCTCCTCGGAGACGGGGAGTCCCGGCGCCGCGCTCCGGGCTGCGCCTCGACTCGCGCGGTTCCAGGTGCTGGGGAAGCCGGGGGATGGCCTAGCGCGGCGAAGCCGCGGGTCCCCGTGGCCGCTCGGATCTCGGGGGTCCCTGGCACCCCCCGCCCGGGCGGGACAGCCAGGCCTCGCCGGCTCTACACGGTGACGGGTCCCCTGGAGGCTCTCGGGTTACCGACAGGACCCCGCTCCGAGCTCTGCAAATCCTTTCACACTCTGAGCTGCCGGAACTAGTGGGACAGGTAAAAATGGTCCGTCGTGGTGTCCGTTTGAGGGAGTTTTAAGTATATGGGTGCAGTTTTAAACCCTTTTGATATGGGCTAGACTCTTTCAAACTTATTTCATGCCGTCTTTAGCCTTGAACTCCAAATACCATTCTTGACGTTTTAGGGACTCACAGTCTCCGAGTACCCGAGAACTTTGCAACTTTTAAGAGACCGCATCTTAAGATATTTACAAGAAATCCGCTCTCAGAGTTATGTGAGTCGTTTGAGGTGGAAACTACCCAGATTTCAGGAGTAAAAGTTGTCAGGTATCCGAACTCTCAAATATTTATGCAGAACTGCCTTCAAAACCGTTTAGGTGACTCATTACGCCTGGTGATAAGGTTTATCTAGTCGTTTCTCAGAAACATTCATCCTTTTAACTAGGGGCTATCTTCAGATTTTATTCAAGCAGAGCTGTCGGAATCCTGGCGGGGACTTGAGATACGAACTTAGTGTGTCTGTGACTTATACCTTAATATTTTTCATTCTTGCTCCAGGCAGTCTTTAAAACTTCTGTCAATTCTTTCCCCCCTTCAGCATGAATAATAATTATTTCGTCAGGAAATTACCAACATTGGTGCCTGTGATCTTCTTCTAGAGGATGTACAGGGTAAGAATATGCTAATTTTGTGTTAATAGTTGTTTTCCCTTTTTGTAATATTAAATCCTTTTTTCTTTTAATTGCACTAAAGCTTAACATGAAATGATTTCTCAGTGTAGAAAAACATAAGCATTTTTTAATTTCTCCCCTGAAAAGTTGCTGTTTGGCTCCCGTGGATGACTATGCAAGCCACATTATTTATTAGGGTTTTTCATTTCCCCCCTTCCTCCTCATTTGTTTTCTGTTCTGTGCTTTGAGTAGGGGAACTTCATTACCTTAAGGCACTTTAATCTTTTGGGGTGTGTGACTTGACCTTGGAGACCATGGTGTCTCCAAAGATTCAGTTTGCAGAATCCTTGGCCTCAGTTATCCTAGCCTGTCAGTAAAGCCCTTTTGATTCCAAGGTTTCTAATCATTATCCCTGGATTTGGAGGTTGGAAGGGAAGAGATAGTAGCTGTTGGAGTTCTGAAAGTCTGAAAATACTCTGGAGTTTTTTGTCTTGTATTCTCATGTTTTTATCATTGGGATGTATGTGTCTGAAGGATTTTGAAGTTCATGTTTCTTGCTTCCCACTGCAAACCTACTCAACTTCTCTGAGTGGGGGGTGCCTGGTCTCCTTTCTAGAGTGTCCACTCCATTCTCTTCTCTGCCTGCCTTGGGTCATTTATCATTGTTTCTCCTGGCTCTTCTGGCCAGACATGGAGCCTTTCTATGGCCATTTCTTCTCATTTTTAGCCTTAATTTTCAGATGGACCCTGCCTCTTAATTTTCCTTTGGTGACTTCTCTATTGAGCCTAGTTTCTGTCTTCACTTCTGTTTTATTTGCTTACTGCTCTGTACATCCATATCTATCTCTCTATACATGTATGTATTTTTAAAGTGTTCAGAGCCATCTGCTGGTTTTATTCTGATGCCCTTCAGTGACCAGATTTTAGAACAGAACCTTGAAAACACCCCGTAGGTTGCTATTTGTTTTATTATTTCCCCAAACAGGATATGAATACATTGATTTCATGGACTGTCTTCTTGTAGACTACTTACTGCAAATCATACATTTAGATCTAAAGCAACATTTTCAGTTGAATATATTTCTGCATATTCACACACTTAGTACCTTGCGTCCATTGGGCTATGTTGTCACCCAACTGAATTCTGAAAAGCTCAGTTAACTAAGATTTCAGTGACAGGATGCCACTTGTCTAAATGATTTGAAAACTTAAGTGGTCAACTCATTCCTGCACCTTTATCTGAATATTCAAAACCATGTAGATATAGCCTGAATAAGAAAAAGAACACAATGAAATTGTTCTGTTCATCGTTTTCTGTAATAGTAGCTTTCATTTTACAGCCTGGCACATAACATGTGCTTCTTATTGCAGAGTGAAAGCCACTGATTTCAGTAGTTTAAGAAAGGGTGTTATGTCAGTCTTCAAAGGAAAGTACTGAGTCCTTACTCTGTACCAAGCCTTAGACATCCAAAAGCAACATGTAGCTCCAATTTTGGAGGGATACTACAATCATTTTACATTCTGGAAACTCCCCATTGATGGATTTTAAGAGTAATTTTTAATTTTGTTGTCATTTTATATAAAGTAACAACACCTATAAACAGATGAATTCAGTACTCTCTATACCAGAAAACAAGCAAGGAACACATTCTCTAAAATATGAAGATGATACTTCTTACTATTCTGTCATCAAAAGTACATGTGCTTGGTGTTTTTGTTTTATTGGTAGTAACAAATTCGTCCCACTCATCGTACATTTCTTTTCATTGCCTTTCCGGCTGTTTTATAAAATCTGGTATCTGTGGAAATGTTGTCGATGCTGCAGACAAAACCAAAGCAACAGTTGGGGGTTCAGCTCCACCAGGCTCTGCCTAATTGATCAGGCTCTAACTAACTGACTTAATCAGAACATGATTTATCTTTTAATTTTTTTGTCCAACTTAGTAAAAGCTATTTTATATTAATCTGTGGAAGCAAGCAATATGTTGTTATTTGTCACGTGCTAATGGACTCTTTTAAACTTTCAGTGTTTCTGAGAATAGCCTCTGCTGCCAGTAAGTTAACCTTCTCATTGGTAAGTATAGTCAGTATTGACTTAAGCTTTGAGTTAATGTGTTTTTTTTGTTTACAAGTCTGGATTTGAACATGTGGGTCACATCTCTTCTGTTCCTATTTAGAATTTTGCTTTGGATATCTTGCCTCAGAAAAGTCTGGTTCTCTTGTTTTTCTGGGTGTGTATGAATATGAATACTTTGTTGAAAAATCTCAAAGTTTCTTACATCTAAGGTTGATGTGATGACTGAGTGCTGCACATGTCATGTGTTTAATTTTACATGCCCACACCTATTCTTGTGCTGCATACTGGCACCTCTGTTCAGAATTTGAGTATTATCTGGGATTCGGCCGTGAGGTGGATGAGATAAGAACATTTTATAACCTTTCTTCTAGGACCTTGGAGGGGGAAAAAAAAGCCCTGTGTTATATTCATTTTTGGAATAGTTTGTGAACAATACACAACAAAGAATTTTTATGTTCCTTGTTGATTCTTGCTAGTTTTTCCCTCAGTTGTGGGGAAAATTCTTTTCTTTCCTTAGCCCACTCTGGCTTCATCAAGGCTCCCTAAGTCTTCATACAGTCACACCTTGTACAGGGCTGTTTACACTGTCCAAGCCCACTTCCTTGCATTGGAGACCTAGTGATCACAGCGGATAGACCTTGATGTCTCCAGGGATGCTGAATAATACTGTAATTAAGATGCTCCCATACTTAAACTGTTGCCCTCTTTATTTTTTTCCCCCAGATTTTACTAGGCCTTTCCATTTAATAACATATGCTTATCTCTTTAAGAAATCAAATATGACATAAACCTTTAAGCTCACTTTTTGTTCATTCTACTCCTTTGTGGGCAAAAAGATGTTATGTGGGATTTGTAACTTGATGTTAATTAAAAGATAAAAGCTGATGGGTTAGGGTCTTTTCTTGACTCTAATACCTAGCTGTCATCTGGTAAATGATGATAATGAAAATAGTCACTAGTGGAATGAATAGTTACTATATATTGAATCATAAGGAAAGAATGGGTTCTCTTTGCATGTTCAACTTTATTTATTTACCCCCTCAGTGAACTTAGAGCAGATTTTCAGAATGTTCTTCAATTTCTACTTTAAAAAATAACACTAAAATCTCTAGAATTTGAAATATATTTCAGTGTTGGGGGTGGCAAATTATCTCTGTATCACATGCAAATTTTTTTGTTTTTTCCCACAGTATGTATATCCTTTGAATTGTTCTTCTCACAATCCTCATTCATCCTGTCTGGTTTCTTTAAAAAAAAAAAAAGTATCCACTTGATGGGATTTCATTTTTGTGAAACTATCATGCAAAATTTATACTTTCTAGCAATTGTATGTACAACCAAATGACTGAATACTGGTTTGATACATAAGGGATTCCCTTGGAATAGGAAATATGACTTTGATTCTGAGAATATCCTAGAAGATAATCCATTTGGAGTCTTCCATGATCGGAAGTTAGCTAGTCCATTTTGGATGAGTATGTGTTACAAATACGTATGGCCCAGCCTGAGAGTCTGTAGAGAAGCAAAGAATAAATCAGTGACTTGGTCCCTGTTCCCTGGGCTTCGACTACCACTGAAGGGTTCATAAGTACACACACAGTGGGAAGAGAGTGAGCCATACACAGAGCTGAAGGTATCAGGTGGAGAGGTCTGTTCTAAACTTCTCTTTTTAACAGTATGTGTTGTGATCCTGACATAGACTGAACGCTCCGTGAATTACAGGTATATTGTCTTCACCATACAGTTACTATTATTGCTGTTAAAACCACTATCACTCTTCCTCCAGTTACTCCTTGCTGAAATGTGGGTCACTTAGCCTTGAGTTCTGGTTGAGCATTTATTCACCAAAATTTGCTTGTGGGGAAAGGCAATAATACTTAACTAAATCATTTTGCAGAATTACCTGTCATTTATTACCCTGACACTCAAGAAAGTTGTGATGTTTAACTAAAAATTCAAACTATTCTGAGAGGTCTTAGAGGAAAATTAAAACACATAAGAAGATTATGTTTTAGGTGGAAAATTTGAAGAATAAAATCATTCCAAAAGAGCCATCAAGTTAAGAACATGAGATTATCCTAACTTCTCACTTTGACAGTTGAGTTGT
Organism: Aepyceros melampus; assembly: GCA_006408695.1. Classification (NCBI taxonomy): domain Eukaryota; kingdom Metazoa; phylum Chordata; class Mammalia; order Artiodactyla; family Bovidae; genus Aepyceros; species Aepyceros melampus. The sequence continues at coordinate 297,075 of SJXQ01008112.1, forward strand.
TCTGTTGGTTAAGCTTGGTGCATTTATGACAAACTTAATGAGTTGAAAACCCATAAGGGACCTTGTCAGGAATATAAAGATCACAAGAGGCCTTTAGCCATTGCTCCCACTTTGCTTCTCCTGAAGGTGTCCCTCTGAAGTCCAGGAAACCAGTCCTTGTCTGCAGTTTGGAGTTGGTGCCAGCTTAGACTGGATGGAGGATTGATGAAAAACACTGGTAGCTGAAGAGATACTTTTCAGTTCCATGTTAGAGAGGGAAGAGTTCTTTTGTTAAAAGGAAACACATTCAGTTCAGTTCCTATCATTGACCCAGAAGAATGTTCTAAAAGAAATTATATAACTGAAAATATATTTATGGTCATCTTTAGCATAGCTCTTGTACTGTACAAGGAGAATTTCTATGAAGACATGGAACTGGGTACCACTGTTTTACCTTCTGAGTTTCAGACTCTTGTGAATGTACCTTTTCCAAAAAAACATCTGATAATTGTTCTTGAGTGGCAGTGGGGGTTGTGGGGGGAGCAGAGAGTTGATTTACATCCTCAATCTAATAGGCAAATCCTTACTTAAAGAAATTTTGGAGTGAATTTATTTCTCCTTGGTAAAAATCACTTCACAGAGTTTTTGTTTAATGGACCTCAATGCTCTGAATTCCTTTAATCATAATTCTTTGTTTACAGTACACTTGGTCCTGCCTTTATAGGCTCATGTATGTCCAGTAAATATTACCCATTTTATACTGGGTGATGGGTGGGAATCTCACTGTATTATGATTTTAAAATAATATATGAATAAATACAATTTTAAATTTCTCCTAAATAAATTAGTAAATAAAGTTTTCACAAATGTGTCCTTTGCGTTTTTCCTTCAAGTGGAGCACGTATGTACTGAATGAAATTTTCTTTTCATTCAGAAGGACAGCCTTCTTTAGACAGTGATTTTTTTTTCTTCCTAGAATTCCTTTATGTTCACTTTCATAATGTTCCTCATCTTTTGAAGCAAAGGATACTTATTATTTTTGCAGGGGGCTTATAGTCCACAGGATATTGGCAATTTACTTAGGTGCTTATCCTGATAAAAATCCACATGAAAAGTTACTGATAGGATATTCTCTGGGAAAAGCATGTATCCAAAAATTTCAGGCTATGCTCTATAGAGTTTTTATCTACTTTAACGATCATATTAAACAACATAATTTTGTACTTGTATTTCCATATGCCAGGTTTTAAGTGGCCTCTTTAATTCTGTTGTGATTTGAGCAATTGTCTGGGAGACATTTTTTTTGTGAGGCTGGGGTGAGCTTTGATAGTCCATCGTAAGGGCTCATCAGCATTCTAGAGTGTTTGGGACACATTAGGAATTTACCTTTGTCCCAGGGCAGCCTATGCTAGAAAACAAAGGTAAATTGACTGTAATTCATCTGGCAAAGTGGGATTGCTGTTTCAATTTTAATTTTTGACATTTTACATTGATCTAGACTTTCAGGAAGGAGTTGATAGGAGTAACAGCCTTCATCCAAGTCTAAAACCTCCTGAGAGTCTTTTCATCCCTTTGAAATCACATGGCCCTGCTGAGTGGGGCCTGGTGGGTTGCCGTCTTTGGGGTCACACAGAGTCGGACATGACTGAAGCGACTTAGCAGCAGCAGTTGAGTTTTTAGTGATCTCAGCCCTTGGAGGAAGCACTGAGCAGGAACTGCGTGCCATGTGCGAATGTGTCTGAAGAGGTGAATGAGGCGGGCAGGGCTCCTACTTGAGTCTCTGTGGAGGGAGCTTCATGGTGTTCAGAGTTACCGCTTTCCTCTCTTTGGCTTTTTAATCTGTATTACAAGGTTACATAGACACATTTGGAGGAGAAATCCAAGGTCATATTCTTTTTTGTAGAATCATATTAATGTTTATGATGTGAGGTCCATGCTGTTTATAAGCACACTCTGAAATATAACTGTGCAACTCCCGAAAGACCAGACAAGTGAATCAGGTGGGAGAACTAAAGTGATTCAGGTTGAAAAAGCGAAGACTACATTAACTTACTGTCTTTTCTAATGAAAGGCTTCATGACAAGTTTCGTACAATTTTCATGAACTGTATTTGAACTACTTACAGTTCCTTGATATATAGAGAAGGAACTCTTCCTTTAATATTCTTTCAATTCTGATGATGTTTATACTTCTGAAGAAGAAAGAAGAAAGCACACACATGCGTGTGAAATGCCCCTGCCTCGTGAGAGTTCAAGGATCCCTGGGTTTCACAAAGTGGACACCTAGGGTTCCTGCAATCCAGACTAAGATCCCTGAAATTCAGAACCCATTTCAGCCCCTGGGAAAACTATCTTAGGAAAGAGCCTTTGGGGCATGATGGGGCATTCTGGGTCATACATTCTCCGCTTATTGATATAGCATTGCTTGTGGCCGCTGAGAAAGGGCTGAGAGGTCAGGGTGGCTGCGGGGAGCTCTGAGTTAAAGAGCTTGACAACAACCCAGTGATGACCATTCCCATGTGTGCCATGGTGGAAGCAGTTCCCCGAACTTAAAGGCATGCTTTAGACTTTAATTGTCACCAGCATCAAATTCCTCTAGAATTCTCAGAATTCTTCTCTCTAGTTCTCAAATACACAGATTTCTGTGGCCCAGGACCAGGAAATAAATTTGATTCTAAGTTTAGCTCAGATCATTGATGAGTTATATCACAAATGGGAAGGAAAAAGAATGGATAATTGGATTTCCCTGGTGACTCAGTGGTAAAGAATCTGCCTGCTAATGCAGGGAACACAGGTTTGATCCCTGGTCTGGGAAGATTCCCTGGAGAAGGAAATGGCAACCCACTCCAGTATTCTTGCCTGGAGAACCCCATGGATCCTGGCATGTTACAGTCCCTGGGATCGCAGAATTGGACATGACTTATCAACTGAACAACAGCAACATGAATAATCAGTGCTCTCTTTTCTTATCTAAAATTGTAACACCTTTAGCATGATATTTAAAATCCAACCTTATGGCTCAATATCATTCTGACATGGATCTTTTTGTGGAAACATCTGGAATTTAATAAAGTTATAGTTTAATAGAACTAAAGAGGTCATAATAAAGACATATCACTGTAGAGCCTTGTTAGTTTTCAAAGTATAAAATAACTGAAAACTTTTACTTGTTATATTTGTCTAGTAAGGTGCCTATGGGCTTCCCAGGTGACTCAGTGGTAAAGAATCCACCTCCAAGTGCAGGAGATAAAGGAGACGCAGGTTCGATCCCTGGGTTGGGAAGATCCCCTGGAGAAGGAAATGGCACCCCACTCCAGTATTCTTGCCTGGGGAATCCCATGGACAGAGGAGCCTGGTGGGCTACAGTCCATGCAGTCACAAAAGAGTCAGGCACTGAGCAATTGAGTGCACGCGCATACACACACACACTCTAGATAGTAGCAAAGCAGAGTGAAGAATTTTTCAGTTGGTGTCTGTATAGAAATGCTTATCTTTTGCAAAACTTGCTTTGTAAGTGGTTCAGGTCATTAATGTTTTGTTGCTAAAATCCCTCTTTTAAATGCATTCCACTTGTGACACAGCGGTTGTGTAGGCGGAGTAGGGTTTGTGTCCAGTATTCATCAAGGAAATAGCCCAGAGTGCTTTTCCAGGCCGAGGAGAAACAGTGTGGTGGGTGTTGGTAACATTTGTAGTAACTAGAGCTTTGAGACCATGTCCTGGGCTCACGCTGTTGCAAACTCTCTGAAAACTGAGAATTTCCCCTTTAAAGACAATTAGCTTTTCATTAGACTATCATACACGATTAAGGCACAGCATCCTGGAAGTTTGGTTCTACCACTGTGAAGATGGTGAGACCTTCTTGTGATAGGGATTTCTCTCAACTTAATGATACACTGAAGGCTGTCTTATGGGCAGTTTCTGAAGCTTTGGAAGGAAAGCTTGATTTCCTTTGGTTTCATCTCCCATTCCCCCGGTCATGGACAGTTACTGAGTTCCTTGCTCTCTGTATGAGCCAAGCACAGTGCTAGGCAGATTCAGAAGGGTAGTAAGCTCCTGAGAATGACATTTTAGAACTCTTCTTTTAATAGTTTAAGAAACTGAGATCTTAAGAGTTGTAACTTATCTGAGGTCAAAACTGCTAGGGGCAGAGTCAAGGCTTGATTTCGAGTGTTTTAACAAAAGCACTGATTTCTGTCAGGGCATCCTGCTTTCATAAAAGCAAGTCATTATCACTATAGTATGCTAAGGTCGTAGGAATTTTATAAATGGGGATCAAAATGCAATTTTAACTTAAAAGTTTTTATATGTTAAAATTTCTTAGAAATGAACATATTTGATAAGACATTTTAGTAATAGTGATCAGTTTATGATGTGAACAGCTTTGTTAAATAGCGTATTTTAGCCCCCAGATGTAGTCTTAACCTAAAAATAAAAAGACTTTACACAAGGGTTTTCAGCCATCTCATCATTAGGATTTTTGCCTCTTAAGTGGTGCTTTTTAAACAAGTTCTGTTTGGAGTGCTGTTCTGCTATCTTAAAAAAAAAAAAAAACCTGTTTGGATTTTTACTTTTTCTGATCATAGCTAACAGATGGTTTGCACTTAGTTCAGTGAACCAAACAAAAAAAGAACAGACTATGCATAAAATTTCTGTTGACAATGCATTTTATCTCATTGAAACAGATCATATGAACTTTCTGAATAATGAATAGCATATTTACATTATTCTGATCTTTTTTGCTACTGAGTGCAAAGAAGTGCGAAAGACAAACGACCTACCATTATCATTTTAAAAGTTATTCTTGTAAATTCTTTTTCTGTATTTCCTGCATTGCTAACTCTGTGTTTGTTGAATGCTCTACTTGCAAAAAGAATTGTTCCAGCGACTTTGAAAGCATAAGGCACTAGTTATCACGTTGAACTAATAGACATAGTACCAGATTAATTTTTATGAATTATAAACAGTTGCAGTCTTATATTAGACTTTCTGTTGATTCGTCATCACCAGCCCTATTCATCGCTGGGGGCTGATGCCTCTGTGTGGTGGAGACTTAAGGCGAGTATTAGTGAAGTGGAGGTAACTTGACTAGCGAGGGGTGCTGGGAACATCTGTAGTAGTTGGACCAACAGTAATTGAAAGTTCAAGACCCCTCTGTTTTAGCAATGGGCCTTTATTTCATCACATATGATTTTAATTCATTACATATCAGACCAGAGAAATCAGTGAAGTTTGAGCTATGTAATTTCACTTTGTATGCATGAATCAGAATTCAGACTATTTGTAAGAACTGGAAGAAAAGTGCTCATTTTATTGAACTAGGTATAATTTCTGTTGAGTGAAATGAGTGCAAAAATTTTACTTTTTTGCACTCCCCAAAATGATGTGGGTAGAATAATGTTTTAAGGCAGAGAAGAATCATTTTTCTCTAGTATTCTATCCAATGGAACATGTACTTCAATTATTTCCTGAATTGGATTTTCCGCTGGAATCAAGATTGCTGGGAGAAATATCAATAACCTCAGATATGCAGATGACACCACCCTTATGGCAGAAAGTGAGGAGGAGCTAAAAAGCCTCTTGTTGAAAGTGAGAGAGGAGAGTGAAAAAGTTGGCTTAAAGCTCAACATTCAGAAAACGAAGATCATGGCATCTGGCCCCATCACTTCATGGGAAATAGATGGGGAAACAGTAGAAACAGTGTCAGACTTTGTTTTTTTGGGCTCCAAAATCACTGCAGATGGTGACTGCAGCCATGAAATTAAAAGGCGCTTATCCTTGGAAGAAAAGTTATGACCAACCTAGATAGTATATTCAAAAGCAGAGACATTACTTTGCCGACTAAGGTCCGTCTAGTCAAGGCTATGGTTTTTCCTGTGGTCATGTATGGATGTGAGAGTTGGACTGTGAAGAAGGCTGAGCGCAGAAGAATTGATGCTTTTGAACTGTGGTGTTGGAGAAGACTCTTGAGAGTCCCTTGGACTGCAAGGAGATCCAACCAGTCCATTCTGAGGGAGATCAACCCTGGGATTTCTTTGGAAGGAATGATGCTGAAACTGAAGCTCCAGTACTTTGGCCACCTTATGCGAAGAGTTGACTCATTGGAAAAGACCCTGATGCTGGGAGGGATTGGGGGCAGGAGGAGAAAGGGACGACCGAGGATGAGATGGCTGGATGGCATCATGGACTCAATGGACATGAGTCTGAGTGAACTCCGGGAGTTGATGATGGACAGGGAGGCCTGGCGTACTGCGATTCATGGGGTCGCAAAGAGTCGGACACGACTGTGCGACTGAACTGAACTGAACTGATAGTGTCTTTAAAGGCATAATATACAGCATTACTGGTTTTAATAAGTCATGAGATTCTAGCTCAGAAGAAGCCTACACATACCATGCCTAACCATTCCACACAGGTGTGTGTGTAAGAGTGAGCTGGAGATTATACATGTGCAGACATTGCTGCAGGAAAATGAAAATTTCCTAACTGGCATCATACATGACAGATGTTCATATTTAAAAGCAAAACATTGAGACTATCTATAAGTGGAGAAAACAGTCAGCATTTTCTCACTAACGACTTAATCCCCAGTACATCTATATAACAGCATAGTTCAGAAAGGAAAATCCCAAGCTTATCTCAACCCACAGAGAGCATGTGAATATCAAAGACACATAATAATCTCGGTTCTTCCCTGCAAGAGTATGTGAGCTGTCCTTGTCGGACTACTTGGGAGCAGAGCAGCTGTGCACATCTGTGAGGCACCCTTCACCTCGCAGGGTCTGCCGTTGATTGGGCCCAATTCCCCAGGTCCAAGCATGTGATGATACAAATGAGTAAAACAGGTTAGTGCAACATGGTAAGGAATGATTGAAAACTGTGGTGAACTAGAGAGCAATCGATTTTAAAAACACTACATACCCCAAAACATGCACTGGGAGCTGGGAAGAGTGACTGATAAAACAGAAAGAACCAAGCAACAGAGAAATGACTAGGGAAGATGTGGTTATGTATACAATGGAGTATTACTCAGCTTAAAAAAGAACAAAAGAATGACATTTGCAGCAATGTGGATGGACCTAGAGATTGCCTAGTACTGAGTGAAGTAAGTCAGACAGAAGGGCAAATAGCATATAATATCACTTATATGTGGAATCTAAAAAAAAATGGTACAAATGAACTGGCTTACAAAACAAATAGTGTCACAGATGTAGAAAACAAACATGGCTGCCAAGGGAGGTGGCGGGGAGGGAAAACTTGGGAGATTTGGATTGACATATATACACATATACACTACACTGTGTATAAAATAAGGACCTCCTGTATAGCACAGGCAACTCTGTTCAGTACTCTGTAATGACCTGTATGGGAAAAGAATCTGAAAAAGAGTGGATATATGTATATGTATAACTGATTGCTCTACTACAGCAGAAACGAACACAATGTTGTAAATCAACTATACTCCAATAAAAAGTATTTTTAAAAAGTGAAAAGGCAAAGAAAACTGAGCAGAGTTGCTGACATTGTGAGAATGTTGCATTGTGGAATGAGACTGCAGCCCAGTAAACCCATATTTGTATTCTAGATCTCTTTAAATATGTCAGAACATTGGCATGTATAACAATTCCAAACCTATTTTCCTTTCTTAAAAAGACACATAGAAAGAGAAATATTGGAAAATATTCATATAGCAGCTATTGATGGGACTTGATTCCCTGCAACTGTCTGGTTCTGGAATGACCTACATTTTTAGGTTTTCCAGATTTTCCTATTCTCTTAAAGATACTTGGAGTGGAAGCAAAACTCAGGGGTTGAATGTCTTTCCTTGTTTCCTGGATCTCATATTCATCTCTTAGGCTTGCTTCACTATCCTTTCATTCAGCCAAAAATATTCAACTGAAAACTCAATTAAAGCCTCATCTCCAAATTCTATTGATATTTTTTCAAATTATGAATCACAGCTTCCTTAAATCTTGAGAGTATAACAGTAATGAGGATAAAGATAGTGAAGACTGATAAATTTTGCTGGCTTGAGAAAGAAAAAACATCTTCTGTTTGTGTGTGATCTGAATATTCCCAGCATTTACTATTGTGATTTTTCTGGGTGAAGTGTGTGCAGGATAGAGCTCTTCTGGTCTTATGGAAGATTGTCTTGTGTATGATAGGTAGTTACATTGGTTGACGTTGTATTACCTGCTACTTGGAATGAAATGTTCCATATAGGAGTACAAGGGGAATGGGAGAGTAAGAGGAATTGCAGTTGTTAATGCCAAAATAGATTTGTTGTACACAGTGAACCTTTAAACTTAAGAGTTTACCAAACCAATAGTTATTTGATCTGAATAATGGATATGTAATGCTGTAATTGGACTCATCGGAAAAGACCCTGTTGCTGGGAAAGATTGAAGGCAGGAGGAGAAGGGGACAACAGAGGATAAGATGGTTGGATGACATCACTCAATGGACATGAGTTTGAGCAAACTCTGGGAGTAAGTGATGGACAGGGAAGCCTGGTGTGCTGCAGTCCATGGGGTCGCAATGAGTCGGACACGACTGAGCGACTGAACAACAATGCTGTAATACCCCCTCTATATCATGAGGACATACCTTGTGCTTTTTTTTTTTTTTCCTAATCATTGTGAACTTACATGATTATCACTTTTTTAGAAGGTGAGGCATGGGAGGTTTGTGGCAAGATGGACTTTGTTATAAAATAACTACCTATTATCTGACTATTGATTTATACCTATGTAGAAAATTAGGATCACAAAAAAAGGAATTATATCATTTAATAATAGAACCTGAGTTGGCAGACCAAGTAATTTAGCTAACACCCTTTTACTAAACCTGATTCCCCACATTTCTGAATCATTCTGAATCATGTGTCCTCTGTTTAAAAAGACAGTAACCTGACACCTTTCTTGGAAGGCAGCTGCTACTGTGTAGGAACACTGGTAGGTAGGGTGTGCTGCCTGGTATTGGGTAGTGTCTTACTCTTTCTATTATTGCTGTTTAGTTGCTCAGTCATGACTGACTCTTTATGACCCCATGGACTGTAACCCACCAGGCTCTTCTGTCCAAGGAATTCTCCAGGCAAGAATACTGGAGTGGGTTGCCATTTCCTTCTCCAGGGCATCTTCCTGACGCAGGGATCAAACCCGCATTTCCCTCATTGATAGCAGATTCCACTGAGCCACCACGGAAGCCAGCACACTTTTTACAGTATATCCTTTATTTGTGGTTTTGTCTTCTATTATAATATGGATAGAGTCCTTACACATAGGCAGTCGCATATTAGAAGAAAGTTATCATCTCTTCCTAAAACTCCCCCCACCCCAAGAATGAAAAAAAATGTGGAAATATGACCAAGTTAGATTTCTAAAGCTCTTTGCCCAGCACTTTTTTTGTTCACTTAACCTTTATATCACTTCTGTAACGTCTGTTTCCAAGGTTGGATGACTGAGAATCTGAGGACTTGCCCAGATAATGGCTGGTAACTCTCAGAATTAACTGGCTACTCTCAGAGCAGAGTTCCCTCTCTGGGACCCCTCTCCATCCCCGCTTATCATGGCTCAACACCCGCAGTGCCGTTAAGTGCCCTCAAGTCATGGCATGGTTTCCAGAGCCCTCACCCTATCCTGGTCACTCTTCACTGGATGTCCTTGGTCAGCATTCAAGAAAATGATGGTGGCCACAGCCAAGTATCCGCCCATTCAGGAAATACTTGAGTGACTGCTTTGCACCAGGCATTCCCTAGGCATTTTGGGGTACACCAGTAAACAAAGCAGTCAAATGAAATTCCTGCCCCCATGAATTTTATCTTCTGAGGGTTTCCAACCGGAGTTAGACCCCTGCCGCCATAACAACAGCCAACAGGAGTTTGAAACAAGGGACTGGAGAATTGGAGTAGCCGGTTCTGAGCTCTTAAGAAGTTAAGATGTGAATTCTATTGTTTAGTCACTCAGTCATTTCTGACTCTTTGCAACCCCATGGACTGTAGCATGCCAGGCTTCCCTGTCCGTCACCATCTCCTGCAGTTCACCCAAACTCATGTCTGTTGAGTCGATGATGCTGTTCAGCCATCTCATCCTCTGTTGCCCACTTCTACTCATGCCTTTGATCTTTCCAGCATCAGGGTCCTTTCCAATGAGTTGGCTCTTCGTATCAGGTGGCCAACGTATTGGAGCTTCAGCTTCAGCGTCAGTCCTTCCAACAAATATTCAGGGTTGATTTCCTTTAGAATTGACTGGTTTGATCTCCTGGCTGTCCAAAGGACTCTCAAGAGTCTTCTCCAGCACGGTCTGAAAGCATCAGCTCTTAGGCATCTTCTTTATGGTCCAGCTCTCAAACATCTGTACATGACTACTGGAAAAACCTGTATGAAAACTTAAAATGATGTATTAAATAAGAATTATAGTATCTCTGCTTGTGTCTCCCTTTCCATGCCTTCAAACAGATTCCTTCTGTGGACTGAGAAAATAATGTTGGCTTCTACTGAATTATACCAATTTATTTTCAGGCACAAAATGAGACCACAGAACAACTTTAGGTAACAGGGGGGATATTATCAGAAGGCATTTGAAATAAAATCTAAGCAAAATGAAAACATGAAAGATGTGATTTGCAGGGCCTAAGACTTTATTTGTTCTCAGATATGTTTTGAATTCAGGCATATGAGAACTAAGGATCTGAGATATTTGAGAATCCAAGAGATGGATCAGAAATGAACTAGATAAATTGCAAAATGAATACAATGTTTCAGAAAATGTTGCATGTTTTTATAAAAATCTTAAAATTTGCAGGAAGCTTTCTTTTATGGGATTGTTTGAACTTTTTATAGCTAGAAGTAATGAGTTTTAATATATGTTAGAATTTAAATACAGACTAAGTTATGATGCATCTCTGGTTCATCGGTCCTTGCAAAATGTCCCCAATGCTTAAATTTTAATAGCTATTACACTTTCAATCTTAAAGTAGTATTGGTTCATTAATTTGGAAGGTTAAACACTACTGGAGATGAGATGAGATTTTAAAATTTCAAAGCCTGCCGGATACATTTTTGATATCTGGGTGATGCCCTTCATCATGGGCTGGGTCTTAGATGGTCTGCCAGGAGCCTAGGAGCAGCTGGAATCTTGCATTTCTTCATATAGAAGTGGTTATATGGCAGAGAAAAAAACGAGCATGAGCTTTGGAGCTATGCAGAACTTGGCTTCATATCTAGCTCTGTGATTTTGAGCAAGTTCCTTAACACCTCTGAGCCTCAGTCTCATCACCTGCGAATTGGACAGCATTTCCTCTGAGGTGGTCGTGAGTATTAAATAATGTATGTCAAGTGCCCAGAGCATTATAGAGCAATGAATGAACCCAATGATTAGTTTTTATTTTCATTTCCCAGAGCTTGTGGTAAATGGCCTTGCTTATAAATGAAGTCCTTATTCAATGGGTTTTTTTTTTTTTTTCTCTCTCCAGAGAATAGTCTTGAGTGTTTACTCCTTTTTCTTTTTCTTTTTCTCCTGCAAGGGGAAAACTAAACTAAAGGAGCAGTATCCCGTAGCTCTGTCGATTCTGAGGTTCTCTTCAGCAAGCTATCTTGAGCTGCATGATGTCATTGTTAGCTAACCTTGGCTTTTAACCAAGCCGTGGCGACAAGTTTCTTTCCTTAAGGCATGCTCTAGATAGTATTTCATCTCAGTTTAGAATGTGTACTTCATAACTGGACTATTTGTTGGCAGGGAACTGCCTGTGCTTCACTTGCAGGACATGTTGGTGAGCTCTTTGCTCGTCCAAGCACTGTCTCCTCAGTCCAGGAGCAGAAAGCATGGGAACTCTGAGCTCCGAAAGGAAGACATGCTTCATGCTTGTCTCCTTAGGTGGCACAAAGCTGCCAAAACTTCAGCCGCAGTACAAAACAGAAACATTGTGAGACTTTATTCCTTTGCTTCTGAAAGGCTCATGCCTATAGTATATCTTACTGTGGAGAGTCAGACTTGATTCTGTGGCCTGACTTTGCTCCATGCTAGCGGATACTTCACCTCTCTAAACTTTGGTTTTCTCAACAGAAATTACTTTCACCTCAGAAAATTAAACATATTTTAGCATCTTTTTCAGTTCAAGCGTGTGTGGTAATTCCCAAAGGGGTTATGTGATGACACACAGAACAGAGTTTCTGCCTTGAAGGCTTATCAAATGCATATGTGCTGGGGATGGGGTGATAAGCCAAATACATGTAATGCACCACCCAGGGCATAGATGATGAATGCCGTCCAGAGACATGGATGTGTCAACAGACCATAATGGGCTTTTGGAAGAGGGGTTTCTTCTGCTTGAGGGGACCATGAGGAAGTTTTATGAGGAAGACAGGATTTGAAAAGGATCCTGAGAAAGGAGAAAAGGGATATGTATTGGGTTGGCCAAAAATGTTCATTTGAGATTTTCATAAGATGTTACAGAAAAATCCAAACAAACTTTTTAACCAACCCAATACAGAGATTGAGGCTTGAAAGGCATTCTTGATGGGGAAACAGTGAGCAAAGAACTCTGAAAAATGTGAGATCTCTTGGCAAAAGAGCACACACTTCTGTTTGACTAAAGTAAGATAGAATGTAAGGGAATGGGAGGACTATAGGAAGAGAAAGAGAAGAGGAATGATAGTAATAGCTCATGTTTATTGAGCACCTACTGTGTGCCAGGCACTGTTTTAAGTACTTTACTTGCCTTAACTGATTTAATCCTAAAGAGGAGAAGGATGGAAACACAGATTGGGTCATAGTTTGGACTGTGGATTTTGTAATTTGGCTGGAAGTGAGGTGTCTGAATTGCAGGAAGGAATAATTGAGCTCCTGTGAAGTGAGAACCATGAATGAACTGAGGTTATAGCAATAAGAAGGATGGATGTTCACAGAAATTTTTAATTGTGGTAACCAAGTTATTAGACGTCCCCCACTACAAAAAGAAATGAAGTCGCCATAGGCAGTAGTGTTAGTGTTTTCTTATTTGTAAATTCCAGCTCTTTGAAAAAAGAGGATTATATTTTAGAGTATTATGTTAGTTTATTTTATACTCCATTGTTGATTTGTGACCACAGAAGTGCTATATAAAAATTTAAAGTATCTTAAAAGCAAATCAATTCTGTTACCTGCTTTAAGGTTACTTAAATTTTTAACCTGGAGTCAAAGTGCATGTTACCGAAATGACCCACTGTAAACCTATTTCAGGCTTAGTATTTTTTAGATACAATTTAATTTCAAAAGAAAGCACATAGTACCAGGATGGTATTTACTCTTACTAGTTTGTTGACATTATTGATTAGGCTAATATATGCCAGGTAACTACATCTTTCCCCTCTTTATCTTTTTTTGTACTCCTTGAGCTTTTTACAATCCTTTCCTTCTAGGAAAAACATACTCCAAATATGAAATTGTATCATTTTGAGAGAGGGAGGTTGAAAACGTATTTACAACTTCAAAAAAAGTGCAGAGAAATCCTTACAGAATTTAGGCAAGATTTGACTTGCTTTCTGCTTCTCCCCACACACAAAAGAGAATGTGAATGGCCCGTGTTTGTTCTCTGTGATTGACAGGAAAGTAGGACTGGAAATAATTCACACCAGATTAATTTGGCAGGATGTGGATTGTTTCTCGACGTTTTGCTCTAGGCATGGTTTCCCTCCTGTTAGCTTGTGTCACCTTCTTGGCTAAGGACTCACACCAAGGGAATTCTGCTGTTGGACCCCCACAGAATCACCACCCATCCAGGGGCCCCAGGACCTGGGCCAGACCTGCTCACTGAGAAGACAGCCCAGAGGTGACGCCGGGGAACCAAGGGCCTCTCTCCGGCGCTCTGGCAGCACAGCTCTCGTCACCGGAGGGTGCTGGGAGGCACTTGGCTGAGGAGGAAGGCTCGAGGAGAAGCCTTGAAGCAAGCCCAGGTTTTTCACTTTGTGTCCCTGCCAGAATGATGCACGGGCTAGCGGGTAGCCAATTAGGAAAGGACAAAATGAAACCCACGTGTGAGGGCGCGTTTCTTAATGCTTTCACTTCCCCCCTTTGTGCTGGGGCCTTCTTTCAGGAGATACGACCCAGTGGCCATGCTCAGGGAAACGGTGTTTGGAATTCCTTTTGACTGAAGCTACAGAATATCATTGAGGCTGTGCCCTGAAGACTGTTGTGGTGGTAGCAACACAATCTCTTGGGCAAGGGGATGAAAATGATCCAGGGTCTGCCGGGGCCCCGAGAGATGAGAAGCCTTGCTGCCCGTAGAGAAGCAGGGCTGAGCCTGTGTGCTGGGACTGAGTGCTCTCCGCGTTCCTTTGACACCCTGGTAGCTGGTCAGGAGGGGGCAGGATTGTTACTCTGTCCTACCGTATTTTCTCAGATGTTTGTCTTCAACACCTCCTGTTATTACCTGGGCAGACATATGATGGGCACACACACGGACCCCTGAAATAAAGACTAGGTTCTGAGCTTCGCAGAGCCACAGGATGCCACTAGGAACAAGCTCTTAGCATATGTGTTAAGTTGTCCTGCGCTTACTTGGCTGTGTACAGAAATAGCATTTTATTGGAAGTGGAAAAATTACCAAAAATTATTGATTGGGGCAAAGATCAAAGATGACTCAGAAGTAGACTCTCTCCCTGCACCTAGATAAAGTTGTAACCCAGCATGGAACCATGTTTCTGTGTATTCCCCGCCCCCATATTTTTGCTCCATTTATGTTATTATCCTTTCAGCCCACCAGAGGAGTTTGCTTTAATTTTTCAAGCTGAATAATATCCTTCACTGAGTGCTTTCAATGTGCTAGGCCCTTGGTCTGCCCCATTAGAAATAATATTTTGGTTAGAAGCATTTCTCTATTTGAAGAAAAGGGAAATGTTTAGAAGTCATTTTAAAAGCCAAATAAACAGAATATGAAACAAGAAAGTGGCCAAAAATTGTGGTTTTGTCGCATTTTTTTTCCATTGCCTCAGTAAATATCTTTACACCCACATAAAGCTGTCCTAGAAAAAGGACACTACACAGATATGAGTTTGGAGAACTGTGGGAGTGTGGCAAGTCTGGAGGGAGGCACAAGTGATAATCCAGAAGGATTTGTTTGCCAGATTTAACTTGTCAATGAACTGCTTGCCTTCAAATGATCACGGTAGAATCCTGCCTTCTGTGCGCTCTGTTAGGGACTGAGCGCATGTGAGCTTGTGCTCAGAGGACATTAAGCAACTGGATGGTGTGAGGACTGAAGATGATGAAACGTTTTGCTGGTTGCAGACAGCGACCTTCCCACAAGCAGGATTCGTTGGAACCTTCCTGTGAAAGATTCTTAAACAAACTTGGTCTTTGTTGACATTAGATAAATAAAATAGAGAAGCTGAGTAGTAAGAGTTTAGGGAATTCAAGAATTTGCACAAGCTCTACTTTTGGGGAATATTCATAAAATGTTTGTCTTTTGGTGACATGGAAATCATCTGCTTAAACCTTAGAACATTTCCTAATGACCATCTAGCAGACTTAGTCTGTGTGTTTAAAAATCAGATTTATAAATACTCAAGAGAAAATATGAAAATAATTTCATGGATTGTGCTGCTCAATTGCTCAGGCATGCCTGACTCTTTGTGATCCCCTGGACGGTAGCCCGCCAGGCTCCTCTGTCTATGGGATTTTCCAAGTAAGAATACTGGAGTGGGTTGCTGTTTCTTTCTCCAGGTGATCTTCCTGACCCAGGGATCAAACCTATGTCTCCTGCATTGGCAGGTGGGTTCGTTACCACTGAGCCATCTGGGATGTCCCATGGCCTGTATGTAACCCTAACAGGTAATACTGTTCAGAAAGAAGAAAGTGCAAATAGAGTCATGCCTCTATACTTAAGAATGCTGAACCCAAGAACAGAGACCCTGTGAACATGCAGGGTGGGTTATGGGACTCGTGTATCTATGGATTTGGGTAGCTGTGGCTGGCCCTGGAACCAATCCCCCACGATACCTATGGACAACTGTACAATCAAACCCTACTCAGACAATGAATACTCAGAGTGAGGACCGAGAAGGGCACACAGCAGGAAGGTTCACGGTGATTGTCACAAGAGTTCGAGGGGCTCAGACTTCACAGATAGGAGAAAAACGTATGACTCTGGAAAAGAGCACAGGAACATTTGAGCTGAATCTTCATGAAATGTTTAATCAGGAAGCAGACCTTGGAGTGGTGGCAGTAGATGACTGAGGGAAGGCAGAGGTGCTTTCGTGTTCAGGAGAAAGTTGGCTCTCTGAGAAGAAAAGAAGATAGAACAGACACCCAGAAGGGAAGCTGAGGCCCAAGTGGGTAAGAAAGAATGCCGCTGCTTTAAACTAGCTCACAAAACAACAACAAGTAGCTCACAGCTTCAGACCTGGATGAATCACATCTTGCAATATTAAACTAATTTGTAGATATGAGTCTGGAGTGATCATCTGTCATCTTGGAGGCACCCTGTACTCCAAGAAAGGGAGCACAGAAAGGAAAGAATCAGTAACCCTTGTCTTCAAAACAGAGACCAGTGCAGATCCTGGAAACCACAGATCAGGGAGCTAGATACAGTTCAGCGAAATTCTAGGACTGTGTGGTGCCTTCTTGGGAAAAAAAGAGACCACTTCCCCAAAGGCATTGTGAGTTCACCAAGAACAGCTATGGCTAACAAACTCCATACCCACTTTTTAACCTGTTCCAGGTTAAAATCCAAGAATGGTGGATTTTAAAAGTTTAAGCATGACAATTAGCATTTTGGCAAAGCCTTTAATATCATGTGTTGTGATAACCTTGGGCTAGGCTGGAGAGAAATGTGGATCTCTAGTTGTTTGCACAATATCCTGAGATTGTTGCTGAATGGGTCAATAATGGCTTGGAGGGACAGTGGTGGTGGCGTGCCATGGTCCTGGGTCCTTCGCCCTGTCACATTGTTATCATTTACTTGGGTTAGGATAGAAGTCATGCTGGTTAAATTTGCATTGACATGAAGATAGGTAAGAGGCTTGATACTCTGATGGATAGATTGTGTTACATAGAATCCCCAATAATATGAAACTTAAAATTCTGAACTGAGGTTTGAAAATAATCAGTGAAACAAAATGGAATCATGAAGACAGTCTATGTAGATGTCTTTGAGAAAAAAAGACCTGAAGGTTTTAGCTGACTACAAACCAAGTATGAGCCTTGCATTCAGTGAACATGTGTACTGACAGCTCTCCTCTCTATACTTCCATCACTGTGAGTACACTGGGAATGCAGCACATCAGTGAAGTACAGACCTTGCTTTCCAGAGACTTAGTCTAAAGGAATGTTTTGGTTTCTGAGGGTTGCCATTAAAAAGTACCGCAAACTGGGTGGCTTAAAATAACCAAAAGAATGGGGATTTCCCTGGTGGTCCAGTGCTTAAGGCTCAGTGATTCCAGTGCAGGGGACCTGGGTTTGATCCCTGGTCAGGCACTAGATCCTGCATGCTGCAACTAAGACCCAGCACAGCCAAGTTAAAACACAAAAAATAACAAAAAATGTATTGGTTCACATTTCTGGAAACGCCCAACTCAAGGTGGCAGCAGGGCTGTGCTTCTCTGAAACCTGGAGGGAAGAATCCCTCTTTGCCGTCTGGGGCATTTGGTAAAGGCCGTCAGTCCTTGGTGTGTCTTGGCTTGCAACTCCATCACTCCAGTTTCTGCCTCTGTGATCACATGGCATTCTTCACGTGCGTTTGTGTCTCCACACAGCATTTTCTTCTCAGAAGGACACTTCTGATATTGGCTTAATACTCACCCTGATGACTTCACCTGAATCTGATAACATTAGCGAACACCTTGTTTCCAAATAATGTCACCAAATGCGGCATCAGGGTTTAGGACTTCAACGTTTTTTTTTTTTTTTTTTCTTTTCTTTTTAATAGATTGAGCACAGTTCAACTCATCATAGGAGTAAAACATATTCATCCAAGCAGTTGCATAGAATGATGATGGAGAAAAAGGGCCGCAAAGATAGAGTGCTGTGAGCACAGGCGATAGGGTGACTTAATTTAGCTTGGGGGGGATGTTAGGGAGGACTGGGAGCTCTCTGGGCAAAGAGGAGAAACAGTGAGTTCACGGAGAGAAGAGACAGCCATGCAGGGAGCCTGGAGCAGCAGGAGGCACAGAGTTCAGGGAAATGAAAGTTCAGTGCAGAGCAGGGGCGTGAGGAGGGCGCGGGAGACATGCTGAGACACACCGAGGGGCCAGGCCCAGAGGAGCTCTGGGCATTGTGTTGCCATGGTGGAGGCAACTATTTTAAACAAGAAGAGTAAGTATATAGAATGGATGAAGATAGTAAATGAGACTCTGGGCTTGCTTGACAGAATGCGGACTGCTTTGTTTTGTCGGGAGGGCCATATTTTAAGTGAGTGTTTATCAGTGTCAGTGTTGTTCTTTGAATTACTGTATTTATTTGCATAGACAAAATCCCTGAGGTGATAGCCATTTGGAATTAGTTGAACCAGAAGACTTTCTGCCTTTATTCTTCGGGCAGAGTTAGACCAGTGGGTAGGAGTTACAGGAGGGCTCCGTGAAAGGGAGGTCTTCCAGCAGTGGGAGGCACACAGGTTGAGGGCAGGAGGCTTGAGAGTTATTTGCCAGAGGAGACGGCCGGGATACAAGGGGTGCTGCAGTGAAGTGAGAAGGGGACTGTTTTCCCCTAAGGCCCCGTGTGCAGGAGGCCAGCCTTATCCGAGGATAAGAGGAGACCCAGTGACGTACCCACTAGGGGCTCAGATGCGATGTTCAGATTCCTAAGGTCCATTTCCTCACACTTTATAATTAAAATTTTAAGAGCATAAAAAGGGCTTTGTCACTGGGAGATTATTAAATAACTGAGTTCATTTAAAATATCTTTGTAACACAGTGTTATGTATCAATTATTTGTTGTTCAGTTGTAAAGTCTTGTCTGACTCTTTGTGACTCCGTGGACTGCAACACACCAGGCCCCTCTGTCCTGTGCTATCTCCTGGAGTTTGTTGAAGCTCATGACCATTGAGTCAGTGATGATATCTAACCATCTCATTCTCTGCCTCCCTCTTCTCTTTTGCCTTCAAACTTCTCCAGCATCAAGATCTTTTCCAATTTTATGTGTGTGTGTGTGTGTGATATATCAAAGAAAAATTGGCAGAATTATTTAGATGCATTTACCTTTCCCGACCCTCTGCTATTATTGCAACAGTTATCCTTCACCTCACCTCTTTAGTGCAACTCTTATTCCTTCTCCTGATGTTCTCTCAGCTGCACTTACTTGTTCTATCAAACTCATTTCTAGGGCTCCATTGCCGGTCCTTAGGCTGGCAATGGATCCTATTTAGAGGTGATGGTATGTAAATGTGTTCAGTTCAGTCGCTCAGTCATGTCCGACTCTTTGCGACCCCATGAATCGCAGCACGCCAGGCCTCCCTGTCCATCATCAACTCCCGGAGTTCACTCAGACTCACACCCATGGAGTCAGTGATGCCATCTAGCCGTCTCATCCTCGGTCGTCCCCTTCTCCTCCTGCCCCCAATCCTCCCAGCATCAGGGTCTTTTCCAATGAGTCAACTCTTCGCATGAGGTGGCTAAAGTATTGGAGTTTCAGCTTTAGCATCATTCTTTCCAAAGAAATCCCAGGGTTGATCTCCTTCAGAATGGACTGGTTGGATCTCCTTGCAGTCCAAGGAACTCTCAAAAGTCTTCTCCAACACCACAGTTCAAAAGCATCAAGTCTTCGGAGCTCAGCCTTCTTCACAGTCCAACTCTCACATCCATACATGACCACAGGAAAAACCATAACCTTGACTAGACAGACCTTAGTCGGCAAAGTAATGTCTCTGCTTTTGAATATGCTATCCAGGTTGGTCATAACTTTTCTTCCAAGGAGTAAGCATCTTTTAATTTCATGGCTGCAGTCACCATCTGCAGTGATTTTGGAGCCCAAAAAAATAAAGTCTGACAATGTTTCTACTGTTTCCCCATCTATTTCCCATGAAGTGATGGGACCAGATGCCATGATCTTCATTTTCTGAATGTTGAGCTTTAAGCCAACTTTTTCACTCTCCTCTTTCACTTTCATCAAGAGGCTTTTTTGCTCCTCTTCACTTTGTGCCATAAGGGTGGTGTCATCTCCATATCTGAAGTTACTGATATTTCTCCCAGCAGTCTTGATTCCAGCTTGTGTTTCTTCCAGTCCAGTGTTTCTCATGGTGTACTCTGCATAGAAGTTAAATAAGCAGGGTGACAATAGACAGCCTTGACGTACTCCTTTTAACAGTAGATTATGTATTTAATGTATTTCACTTGGAGGATAATTACTTTATATATCATGATGGTTTTTGTCATACATCGATACAAATCAGCCCCAGGTGCACATGCGTCCCCTCATCCTAAACGTCCCCCTCCCATCCCATCCCTCTGGGTTAGAGCACCGGCTTTGAACGCCCTGCTCATGCATCAAACTTGCACTGGTCATCTATTTTACATACAGTAATACACATGTTTCAGTATTATTCTCTCAAATCATCCCACCCTTGCCTTCTCCCACAGAGTCCAAGAGTCTGTTCTTTACGTCTGTGTCTCTTTTGCTGCCTTACATATAGGATCATCATTACTGTGTTTGTAAATATTAGTATACAGTACTGGTGTTTCTCTTTCTGACTTATTTCACTCTGTATAATGGCTCCAGTTTCATCCACCTCATTAGAACTGAATCAGATGTATTCCTTTTTATAGCTGAGTAATATTCCATTGCATATATGTACCACAACTTCCTTATCCATTTGTCTGCTGATGGACATCTAGGTTGCTTTCATGTCTTAGCTGCAAAAGTATATTTAACAGGAATTTCCACATTCACTTGTATCTCTTGAAGGACATCCAACTCACATTCGACATTAGCACTTCTCAAAATCTCTCTTTCCTTTCCTCCCCACTTTTCCCTTATGCCAGGTGGATTTTCTCTAGGCTGTAGGCTCTTCTGTTACCCCCAGCCCTTTATTACATAGACCAGCCTGCTTCTTAGCTTTACATTTGCCAACTGTATGGTGGACTTTTTCCTTCCTTGAGTCAAAAGGAAAGCTCAGGAGCGGACAGAAGAGGCAAAAAAAGACCCTTCCTGCTGCCTCTGAAGTAGCTCAGAAGGCCCAGGAACCGAACCCTCCCCAGGGGACAAGGGAGCGACCAGAAATAAATTTTACCACCTGTGTGTAGACAAGAAGGCAGTGTTGTAGGGGCAGTCGGTGGACAAATTGGCTTACAATATTCATGTGGAGGGTGGATGAGAGTAAGACAAAGGAAAGTAGGCTGAGAGCAGAGGACAGAGGGGTGATCTTGAAACCCAGGCTAGAGCATATGAGTTGGAGAAGTTGGCGGGAGGCTGAGACGATAGATTAGATACAGTCGATTTGAAGCATTAAAATTCAGCTTGTGTCGACCCAGAGGGATGGGGTAGGGAGGGAGGTGGGAGGGGAGTTCAGGATGGGGGACACATGTATAGCTGTGTCATGTGGCCGATTCATGTTGATGCACGGCAAAAGCCACCATAATACTGTAAAGTAATTATCCTCCAATTAAATAAATTTTTAAAAATTCAGTTCATCATATTCCATAATTCTCTTGTTACTTAGGAGTCCGCTGATACTTATAAACATTTCCAAGCACATTTTAAAATTACAGACACTAAATTCTCTTTGACCGAAACAATTCATCTACAAGTCTCTGCAAGGCATGGTTTCATTTAAAGTCAGGATTGGGACATAATAGTGTTATGTTGTTTCTGAGATATTTTTGAAATATTCTCAGACACAGCAGGAATCAGCCCCATATCAGCTATTTCTCTCTTTACATTTTGGTGCGGAATATTCTGAAGGTCAAATGAAACAGCTCTTTGCAAAGAAGCAGCAGGAGTGTGAGGCTGAAGGGTATTTGTTTCTCTTTCTCCTTGTTGCATTCTTCTTCTTTTAATACTTAAAGGGCACCATCGCCAAACTGTGGTACAGAGCCATTTTCAAGTTATTTTCCTTTTTAAAATTCTTCTTCGTTTGCGTATTCTAAACTTAAGTCTTAGAGACTTTGAACCCTGATGATGAAGGGCTGGCACTGTTGTAATTACTTTCTCTAAGCACATAATAGAAATGTTTTATTCAGATTTATTTGAAGCCAACATGAACTCCCAAACCTCTCAGCCAATAACAGTGTTTCAACCATCTGCCAAGATGCTAAGGATAAAAATCTCTGGTGATACATTGTTTCTGTATTTTAAAAAGTACAAAATCAGAACATGCTTTTCAAAGTTAAAAATATAGTTTCAAAAATGACTATTTTTTAAGAATGACTTAAGAACAAAACCATAAACGATGTGTACACTCAACATGGTATCCATCAAAATTTCTTGAACTTGAATTAAAAATGAATGTGAATTCCGGTTGAATTCCTTTTCTGCCACAGTTTGAGGGAAGGAATTTGGGGTAGCATGGAAACAAAAGTAGCTGAGTCTAACAACTAAATTAGGTTTTTTTGAGGAGGATGAGGGGTAAGTGAATTGAGAAGAATACTATGGCTGTTTGGAAAGAGACCAATTAGAAGAAACCAGAGTATTCTAAAGGGCTTCTCAGTCCTTTGCCTTCAGACAAAAAGAGCTTTCTTGTACTTTAACACACCTCCTAGGCCATGAATATGCTTCTAGCATTTTTAATCTGAAATTCAGCTACTAATCCAGAAATAAGTCAAAATAAACTTGTTGAACAATGGCTCTTAGTCGACAGAAGTGTGGGTTCGTCCAGGTCACCTGGATTTGCTTGGCATGCTTGAGTTGATTCTAGTTTGTGTGCACAGGGGATTATTAAGGTAATTGTGAGTATTTATTTCTTTTCAAAACATTTTGTTACTGTTTATTAAATGGTTGTTTTCGAGAAGTAATAATGAATCACCTTCCTGTAAAGATGAGCAGCTGGAATGCATGGTACTAAAGCTGACAGCCACCATAAAATTCAGTGGCATTTAGGAGGACCACTGAATTGTGGCAGAATTTGATCAACATAGTCAAAGATTTACAGGCTTAAACGTCAGCAATCTAGAGAGCACATTCATCTTGAATACCTTGTTCTGTGCAAACGTCACACCTTGAATTCCTGTGTTTAGTTTTCTGGCAGCTCAAAGAGATTGACGTGGAAATACATTGTAGGCACATATATTTAAAGGTCAGTCAGTTCAGTTCAGTCGCTCAGTTATGTCCGACTCTTTGCAACCCCATGAATCACAGCATGCCAGGCCTCCCTGTCCATCACCAACTCCCGGAGTTCACTCAGACTCATGTCCATTGAGTTCCGTGATGCCATCCAGCCATCTCATCCTCGGGCGTCCCCTTCTCCTCCTGCCCCCAATCCCTCCCAGCATCAGGGTCTTTTCCAATGAGTCAGCTCTTCACATGAGGTGGCCAAAGTACTGGAGCTTCAGTGTTAGCATCATTCCTTCCAAAGAAATCCCAGGGTTGATCTCCTTCAGAATGGACTGGTTGATCTCCTTGCAATCCCAGGGACTCTCAAGAGTCTTCTCCAACACCACAGTACTCTTAATTTTTTTGGATTTAGAATGGCAGCGCAAGTTTTAAATGGTGAAAACAAAAACAAAACAAAACTGTCCATGTATAAAGTTATACCGAAGTCATTCTGACATTATTTGTTCATCCCTTTTTGTGTTATCTTTAAACTATGCGCCATGTAAGGTTTGGATTTTGGAGCTTGCAAATAAGAGCTCAAAGGTCAGTTACCTAACCTAGAAACTTGTCTGCCCTGTCCCTTCCCATTCTCCTTCTTGATGCTTAAGGTGGAGATGCCTTTTCTCCTAATTGCAGCCCTTCAACCCAACACTACTCTCAGTCTTCCACATCTCAAGAAATTTGCTTTATCCATTCTCCCTGCTCTAGATTTCAAGCTCTCTTTCTCTTCTGGCTCTTTCCCATTGGCATCTAAACAGATTAAATTTCCTCTTAATGAGGATCTCCCTTGATCTCATGGACCCCTCAGGCCATTTGCTTGAAAAATCGGAATCCTTACTGACCGTATCACTTTCATTTCCTCACTGCTCATCATTTTGCAGCCCCTGCAACCTGGCTTACACCCCATGGCCCACAGAACCCTCACCTGTCAAGGTTGCCAAAGACTTCTTTAAGTAAGTAAGTAAAGTCACTCAGTCGTGTCCGACTCTTTGTGACCCCATGGACTGCAGCCCACCAGGCTCCTCAGTCCATGAGATTCTCCAAGCAAGAATACTGGAGTGGGTTGCCATTTCCTTCTCCAGGGGATCTTCCCGACCCGGGGATCGAACCCGGGTCTCCCGCATTGGAGGCAGACGCTTTAACCTCTGAGCCACCAGGGAAGTCTGGGGAAGATCATATTCTTTCATTCGCTTCAGACACTGACACTGATGACACTTCCTTCTTGAAAGTTCACTCTTCTTTCGGATTGAATCCTCTCTGATTTCTGCAGCCTCTCCTGCCTCATTTCCTCCAGGAGCAGTGATGGTTGTTGCTCTTTGTCTCTCCTTCTCCCCGCCCATTCCTTAAACGTGTGCGTCTTTGGTGTTTCACTCCCTTCCCTCTCCTGTACTGTCTCTCCCTGGGTGATACTGTCAATGTAATTACCATCTCGATGCTGATCCTTCTCAGATCTCCTGTCTTCTGGGCTCTGCTGAGGTTTGCTGAGACCATATGGCAATTCCACACATTTCTTAAAATCACAGTGGTCAAAAAGCACCTCCTCCTTTGCTTATTCCTCATTTCCATGAAGGACACACAAACTGTCCAGCAGCTCTGGGTCACAGATCCACAGAGTCCCCAGCTCCTGCATCCTCCACCTCCTCAGTCGCTCTGTAGTCCGTCCATTTCTCTTCATGATGCTGCCTTTACCCTGGAGCCCGTCACAGATCACCTAGGTCACAGCCCAGCCTAGATCACCCCAGGGGCCTGTTTGCCCTTCCCCTCAACTCCAGTTTTGGTCTTGCTCATCCCTTCCCTATAACACAATCAGAGCACTAGTTGTCAAGTTGTGTATCTGACTTCAAGTTCTTCAGTGCTCTTGTGGTCAAGTCCAAGCTCCCCGCATGGCCTGGGGACCCCTCCTCCCCTCTAGCTTCCCCCAGCCCCTGAGCTCTGTGTGTGTACAGCCACTCTCTGTGCCTCTGAATTTTCTGCTCCCTCTGCTCAGAGCACTCATCATCGCCCCTACTCCCCCCCCAACCTCCTTCCCACCACATCTTCAGATGGCTCCATCCATCTCATCCCTTCAGAGGTCTCAGGGTAGACACAGCTCTCTCCAGGAAAGCACCTGTGACCACCTGAATCCACCCCCTCTGTGGCCCTCCTCCCCTTGAGCAGAAGTCTTTGCTTGGTGATATTGAACTGGCCACTGTCTGCGCCTCCCACCCCACTATAAGTGCTGTGAGGGGAGGAATTGTTCCCTGTTCAGCCTGTTCAGGTGGTTTCACACCTAGCGGTGTGCACTGAAGTATTTGTGGAACTAATAAGATAGCAGAAGTGCTTTTAGGAAATTTGCTTTTTTTTTTTTTAACAAAAAATAACCCCCTAAAATCAACATTAAGGAAAGTGAAAAAGCTGGCTTAAAACTCAGCATTCAGAAAACTAAGATCATGGCGTCTGGTCCCATTCCCATCACTTCATGGTAAATAGATGGGGAAACAATGGAAGCAGTGACAGACTATATTTTCTTGATTTTCAAAATCACTGCAGACTGTGACTGCAGCCATGAAATTGAAAGACACTTGCTCCTTGGAAGAAAAGCTATGATAAACCTAGACAGTGTATTAAAAAGCAGAGACATTACTTTGCCATCAAAGGTCTATCTAATCAAAGCTATGGTTTTTCCTGTAAGTCATGTATGGATGTGAGTGTTGGACCATAAAGAAGGCTGAGCTCTGAGGAATTGATGCTTTTGAACTGTGGTGTTGAACTCTTGAGAGTCCCTTGGACTGCAGGGAGATCAAATGAGTCAGTCCCGAAGGAAATCAGTCCTGAATATTTATTGGAAAAACTGATGATGAAGCTGAAGCTCCATTATTTTGGCCACCTAATGAGAAGAGCTGACTCATTTGAAAAGACGCTGATGCTGGGAAAGATTGAAGGCAGGAGGAGAAGGGGATGACAGAGGATGAGATGGTTGGATGGCATCACTGACTTGATGGACATGAGTTTGAGCAAGCTCTGGGAGTTGGTGAAGGACAGAGGAGCCTGGCATGCTGCAGTCCGTGGGGTCACAAAGAGCTGGACAGGACTGAGTGACTGAACAACAGCAACAACATTAAGATCTTAAGACCAAGAGAGCTTGGGAGACTTCTCTTCTGTGATACAGGAAACTCTAAAACCCTCTTGTGTATGATAAAATATTTCCAATGCTTCCGTCATTCATCCTGCCTTCGTAAGGTGAATAATTGCTCTACTTCTGGTTTACTACTATAATTTATTGGTGATCAGAATGTTTTAAACATCTTTGGTAAGTGCTGTAGAGCCCTTGTTTGCTGTTTCTGGGACTTTGACAAGGTGGAGGATGTTTCTCCCTTAGAAGTGGGATTGGAGAAATAGTGGTAACAGGAACCCAAGTTGGATGTATGTTTAAGAACAGGTTGTCTCTGCCTTATATAAAGTCACCTCTTTCAGGTAGAGGGTGTATATGTCTGTGGATACCCAGAGATATACATAAAGAATGGGCCTAACACACATTAAACTCTGTGAGCACCTTATTGGAGAAATATCTAAACAAATATAAGTCATTCTATCAGGACACCGGCTCTGGAAAAGAAGAGGGGTTATAGGAAACCCACGGGGAATGGCAGGAGGTAGTAATTTTGGAGAGATGAAATTGGGAGTATCGTTGGTAGAGTCAGCGCAGCTGATACCACCTTGACCTTCATCAGATGCAGACCTTTGTCAGCAAAGTGATGTCTCTGCTTTTTAATATGCTGTCTAGGTTGGTGATAGCCTTCTTTCCAAGAAGCAAGTGTCTTAATTTCATGGCTGCAGTCACCATCCACAGTGATTTTGGAGCCCAAGAAAATAAAATCTGTCACTGTTTCCACTTTTTCCCCTTCTATTTGCCATGAAGTGATGGGACTGGATGCCATGATCTTAGCTTTTTGAATGTCGCATTTCAAGCCAGCTTGTTCACTCTCTTCTTCACCCTTATCAAGAGGCTTTCAGTTCCCCTTTGCTTTCTGCCATTAGAGTGATATCATCTGCATATCTGTGGTTGCTGATATTTCTCACAGCAATCTTGATCGCAGCTTGTGGTTCATCTGGCCTGGCATTTCACATGATGTGTTCTGCATACAGGGTGGCAATGTATAACCTTGTTGTACTCTTTCCCAGTTTTGAACCAGTCTGTTGTTCTGTGTCTGGTTCTGTTGCTTCTTGACCCACATACAGATTTCTCAGGAGACAGGTCAGGTGGTCTGGTATTCCCATCTCTTGAAGAATTTTCCACAGTTTGTTGTGATCCGCACAGTCAAAGGTTTCATGTAGTCAGTGAAGCAGATGTTTTTCTGGAACTTCCTTGCTTTCTCCATGATCCAGCAGATGTTGGTAATTTGATCTTGAATCTTCTGTCTCTTCAAAACCCAGCTTGTACATCTGGAAGTTTTCAGTTCACGAACTGCTGAGGCTTAGCTTTAAGGTTTTTGAGCATAACCTTACTAGCATGTGAAATGAACACAACTGCGGTAGTTTGAACATTCTTGGCATTGCCCTTCCTTAGGATTGGAATGAAAACTGACCTTTTCTAGTCCTGTGGCCACTGCTGAGTTTTCCAAATTTGCTGACATACTGAGTGCAACACTTTAACAGCATCATTTTTAGGATTTTAAATAGCTCAGCTGGAATTCTAACAACTCCACTAGTTTTGCTCATCGTAATGCCTCCTAAGGCCCACTTGACTTCACACTCCACAATGTGTGGCTCTAAGTGAGTGACCACACCATCGCGATTCTCTGGATCATTAAGATCTTTTTTGTATAGTTCCTCTGTATATTCTTGTCACCTCTTCTTCATTTCTTCTGCTTCTGTTAGATCCTTGCTGTTTCTATCATTTTTCATGCCAATCCTTGCATGATATGTTCCCTCGATACCTCCAGGTTTATTGAAGAGACCTCGTCTTTCCAGTTCTGTTGTTTTCCTCTATTTCTTTACATTGTTCATTTTCGAAGGGCATTTTCTCTCTCCATGTTATTCTCTGGAAACTCTGCGTTCAGTTGGGAATATCTTTTTCCTCTATCCTTGCTTTTCACTTCTCTTCTTCCCTCAGATATTTACAACCACTTTGCCTCCTCGCATTTCTTTTTCTTTGGGATGGTTTTGGTCACCGCCTCCTCTACACTGATAGGCATGTCTGTCCGATAGTTCTTCAGGCACTCTGTTTACCAGATCTAATCCCTTCAATCTATTCATCACCTGTATATTCATATAGGATTTGATTCAGATCATACCTGAATGGCCTAGTAGTGGTTTTCTCTACTTTCTTCAATAAACATTAGCTATTTTTATTAGCATAGTACTTCCTAGAGTAGTGATGGGTGTGAAATAACTTTGGAAAGGGTATCTCTCCATATTTGCAATGGCATGATAGGGCGACTGGTCTTAGCCAAGGACACTCCTTCAGTGGGTGCTTGGGGAGTGGGAACAGGTGGTACCCTCTGGCATTTGGAGTGATTTATTAGCCCAAGATTGCTCAGCTTTAATGGGACCTAACATGTGCCTGGGGCTGTAGCGAGCCGCCAAGATCCTTGACTGTGAGCAGGGTGCTGACTGGGTAATACTCTGTTTATTGAGCTGCTCAAGGTTCTGTTTCCTCTTTTCCTTTTTCAAAAAATTTCCCCTCTTCTCCAACCCTAAAGATAAATTTGGTCACAGTTCTTTAAATTGTGCTGTGCCCATTTCAATGAGACAGCAGGTAAGCCACATTCACGTAGTTTGGTGTTTAGCCGTGCTGCTGAATTCTGGTTGGCATTCCCCCCTTGTACACGATGGGGAGGCTGGGGGTGGGGCAGGCTCTGCTTGGTCTGGTTGTGAGAGAAGCCTGGAGGAGAAGCACAGTTATCCCGTTGAATTATCTGAGCGAAAAACTACTGTAAATAACTTGTTTTTGTCTTGTCAAATGAAGTTGTCTTTTTGTTTTTGTCTTTGTTTTTCAAAGCAGGAAAAAAAAAAAAAGCTAAATGGATTGACATCTTTAAAAGTACCAGCTGCCTTTACAAACTAGATTCCCCATCAGCTGTTTGCATCTTGGATGTCCTTAGCAAGATGCTTGTCTCTATCTGGATTCTGTGTCAGAAATTTTGAAGCAGTTTAACTTCTGGGTATTGCTGATTTGATGTAAAAGGGGAGAAAACATAAATGTTACTGCTGTAGTGGTTGTGACTTTGTAGTGGTCTCACTTGTGTCTTTTACTTGTGTGCACCTATCTCTAACAGAGCTAGTGGAGGTGATGGAATTCCATCTGAGCTATTTCATATCCAAAAGATGACACTGTGAAAGTGCTGCACTCAGTATGCCAGCAAATCTGGAAAACTCAGCAGTGGCCACAGGACTGAAAAAGGTCAGTTTTCATTCCAATCCCAAAGAAAGGCAATGCCAAAGAATGCTCAACTACTGCACAGTTGTACTCATTTCACATGCTAGCAAGGTAATGCTCAAAATCCTTCAAGCTAGACTTCAACAGTATGTGAACTGAGAACTTCCAGATGTACAAGCTAGATTTAAGAAGGCAGAGGAACCAGAGGTCAAATTGCTGGATTTAAAGAAGGCAGAGGAACCAGAGGTCAAATTGCCAAACCAGACTCCATTGGATCATAGAAAAAGCAAGGTAATTTTAATTCCAGAGAAACATCTACTTCTGCTTCATTGATGCATTTAACTGTGTGGATCACAACAAACTGTGAAAAATTCTTAGAGTTGGGAATACCAGACCACCTTACCCTGCCTTCTTAGAAATCTGTATGCAGGTCAAGAAGCAACAGTTAGAACCAGACGTGGAACAATTGACTGGTTCAAAATTGGGGAAGGAGTACGTCAAGGCTGTGTATTGTCACCCTGCTTATTTAACTTCTATGCAGAATACGTCATGCGAAAAGCCAGGCTGGATGAATCACAAGCTGAAATCAAGATTTCTGGGAAAATACCAATAACCTCAGATGACAGATGACACCACCTTTATAGCAGAAAGCGAAGAGGAACTAAAGAGCCTCTTGATGAGGGTGAAAGAGGAGAAAGAGAAAACCTGGCTTAAAGGACAGCATTCAGAAACCTAAGATCCTGGCATCCATTCCCATCACTTCATGGCAAATAGATGGGGAAACAATGGAAACAGTGACAGGTTTTATTTTCTTGGACTCCAAAATCACTGTGGACAGTGACTGCAGCCATGAAATTAAAAGACGCTTGCTCCTTGGAAGAAAAGCTGTGACCAACCTGACAGTATATTAAAAAGCAGAGATGTCACTCTGCTGACAAAGGTCCATATAGTCAAAGCTATGGTTTTTCCAGTAGTCACGTATGGATGTGAGAGTTGGACCATAAAGAAGGCTGAGCAATGAAAAATTGATGCTTTTGAACTGTAGTGATGAAGACTCTTGAGAGTCCCTTGGACTGCAAAAAGATCACACCAGACATCCTAAAGGAAATCAGTTCTGAATATTCATTGGAAGGACTGATGCTGAAGCCGAAACTCCAATATTTAGGCCACTGATGTGAAGAGCCAACTCATTAGCAAAGACCCTGATGCTGGGAAGGATCGAAGGCAGGAGGAGAAGGGAATGACAGAGGACAAGATGGTTGGATGGCATCACAACAGACATGACTTTGAGCAAGCCCTGGGAGACGGTGAAGGACAGGGAGCCTGGTGTGCTGTAGTCTTTGGGGTCACAAGGAATCTGACACAACTGAGCAACAGGACAGCAACAACCTATCTGGAGAAAACTTTGGAGGAAGATACTGTTCAGAAATTTTTATTTGGAGAAAAGCTAAGTTCACCTAATTTAAGTGAAAGCTTATTTTCATTTTCCAGAAAAATAAAGGTTTTAGATTTGAATGCAAAAGTTTATTGTTGTTTGTTTTTACTTACCAGAGTGAACACTTACCATTTCTGATTATCTTTATTTTTTAGTATGTATTTATTTGACTGAGTTAGATCTTAGCTGTGGCGTGGGACATCTTTTGTTGCAGCTTCTATCAAGTTGTGGCACTCAGGCTTAGCTACTCTGTGGGATGTGGGCTCTTAATTCTCCAACCAGGAATCAAACTCAATTCTCCTGCATTGGAAGGTGAATTCTTAACCGCTGGATGCCCAGGGAAGTCTGATTATCTCTTATCTTGCATTGTACTTTTGGCGTATCTTTATGAAAAATTAATCTCTTAAGAGAAATGAGAGAAAAATCAGTAATTCCGTGGTATTATGTTCGTATCTTTTTTTCCTCTCTTTAACTGAATTATTTAACCTACAGTAAAATTTGAAAATATTTTTTGCGCTTTAAAGTTATAGAAACGTACTTGATGTTGAGTTTGGGGATTGCAAACCTAAAAGCTCTAGTTCAGAGACAACACACGCACACACAATGGGGCTAAGTTCCCAGGCTTACATGGTTTAATTCCTTTTTTACTATCAGGCCAAGAATAGAAAGTACTGATATCTCATAGGAAACTAGCAGCTCAAATGAGGAAGGGAAGTTTGGTTCTAATTCGGATGAGCTAATTTGTTGAGGATTTGCTGGAATGCCTGCTCTGCCAGGTTGCCACAGCTACTTTCTCCTGTAAGATTTATTGTCAGGGCCTGTAATACTGATACCAAGGATTAAGTTTGAATTTTTAGCCTTTATTTAGAGGAGGAGAGCAAAGATTCACTTCTGTGCAGCTCAATGCTGCATCAAACTTTTGGACCAAAGTGAAAATCCAGGATCAACTCTTGACTGTAATTAGCACATTTTTGAAGGATTTCTGTGGTTAGTTGAAATGAGGTCTGCTCTATGGCATTGTGATATTATCAGGGTAGGGAATTTACTTGACCTAAAATTCTACATGATCAAGTTTACAACCTGGATGGAAGAAGTTTGAGAAGTACATAAATAATTCCAAGTTGCTGAGGAAGGGATTTAGCTTTATGGCAAGAATTCATAGGGGCTCCACCAGGGGGTTAGATGTCTGGAAACTGTTATGCTTAGGGTAGGAGTTGGAGGTAGGGACTCAGGAAGGTCTGACTTGTATCCTCAGGCTCATTAAATCCAGAGACATTACTGCCACCTAAGCTATCACTGAGCCCGCTAAGCCTTTTCGCTGTCTAGTTAAGGTTTCAGATCTCAGCCAGTAGGTGCATATTTTATTCCTCAGTAGAGAGGCCACTCACTACTGAGGCCTCACGTCATGTACGGATGTGAGAGTTGGACCATAAAGCAAGCCGAATGCTGAAGAATTGATGCTTTTGAACTGTGGTGTTGGAGAAGACTCTTGAGAGTCCCTTGGACTGTAAGGAGATCCAACCAGTCAATCCAAAAGGAAATCAACTCTGAGTTTAGAAGGACTGTTGCTGAAGCTCTAATACTTTGGCCACCTGATGCAAAGAACTGACTCTTCGGAAAAGACCCTGATGCTGGAAAAGGTTGAGGGCAGGAGAAGAAGGGGGCAGCAGAGGATGAGCTAGATGGATGGTATTACTGACTTAGGGACATGAGTTTGAGCAAACTCCAGGAGATAATAAAAGACAGGGAAGCTTGGAGTGCTGCAGTCCACAGGGCCACAAAGAGTTGGATGTGACTTGGCAACTGAACAACAACAGAGAGGCCACTGTCTTAGAACTTAGTAAAATAAGCAATTATTGAAGAAAAATACATATCTGTTTCTAGTGTCACCAGAATCATTTGTGACCTCATAGAAATGTTGATTAGGACTTCTGTATTCCAAGGTTCAGGTCATGGTTATGAGTGCCATATGGGCCTCTTCCCAAAGTATAGGATCATTGTCCTCTACTATATTTTATGTAGGTTTCATACTTAGTACCAATCCTGGTATTAATAGCAATAGCTGACAGTGGATATGTTGGTTTGGATCATTTGCTGCTCTTGGAAAAAGTGTGTGCCCTCCAGACCAAATAGGATCACCTTCAAAATCCCTGCATGTTTTCCCTGCATATCTGTTTGCTGATGAGACAACATGCCGGAGCCCCGGCAGGGACAGTAAATGCAGACAGGTGTCAGAGAACAAGTATGAGTGGATTTTTTCATCAGTGAAAAAACCTTCTAGAAATGAGAGTAAGGTTATCATAACGATTTTATAACAGGAACGTATCTTTTAAAATATTTTAAGGGAAGGGTATTAAATTTTCAAAAGTAAGTGTCAAATTATGTTATGTTAGACACAAGTATCTTATTTTTTCTCATTCCCCTGTCTCCACTCTACTTTCTATATCAGCATGTTTCAAAAAAAAACTGATTTTACAAAATAATGGGATTTTTTTTTCTTTATTGACTAAGCAGTATATTATACACCTGCTAGGATTTAATAAACGTTTATCTAATAATGATTCATTAAATTGGTCCAGTACAGTCTTACATTGGTTTTTTTTCCATCTTGTTATATTTCTGCAAAGTTGGTTTTGAGTTAGCTTTTGCAATCAGTATTTTATCAGTTGTGCGTAGTTAAGACTGTTTGCAAAGAACATTGCATAATCTGTCAACTCAGAGAAGAGTTCTGACGTCTGCATTTCTGTTACTGAAAACCAAATGAATACTTAACATGTGGCAGCTTTGTTTTATTCCCTCAGGGCAGCATAGGAAAACTGAACATGAAATTGGAGAGAGGCAGCAGCAATCAGGTCTTCACTGATTAAAGCTTTATGTCTCTGTAAACAGTTCTGCTTCCCATGTAATCTAGAGTGAATTAAGTTTAGTTTTATATTGATAAGACGAGGATCATTCACTTATTCAGTTTGGGCAATTTACTGAAAAAAAGTTTTCCCTGTTTTTAGCATTTCAAAGAGTTTGTTTATTAGTTGACTTGCTTATTCTTTTTTTATGTTTATGTTATTCTGTGTTTAATAGAGTTGCTGCTGCTGCTGCTGCTAAGTCGCTTCAGTCGTGTCCGACTCTGTGTTAGAAGTTTCAAAACCAACATCGTGACCATACTACCAAAGAAGGGATTAAAAATACATAACAGCTCACCTACAATCTTAGCCTTCTCTTTTTAGTTTTCTTTGCTTCCTTCCAAATTCCTTTGCAGTAGTTTTAAAATTTGTCTTTTATTCATAATATTGGATATTAATCACTTTATTAAGAGAGTGTTTTATTTGTGTGTGTCAGTCACTCAGTGACGTCCAGCTCTTTGTGACCCCATGGACTGCAGTCCACTAGGCTCCTCTGTCCATGGGATTCTCCAGGCAAGAATACTTGAGTGGGTGGCCATTGCCTTCTCCAGGGGACCTTCCCAACCCAGGGATTGAACCCAGGTCTCCCACATTGCAGTAAGGATATTGTTTGAGCTACTTGGGAAGACCTGTGTCTTGTTTAGTTAATGACTAATAGGTATGCCTCATTCTGTATATCAGCTGTTTCCTAGAGTTGTGTATGAATTGTCCAATTTTCACATGATCGTAAATCATTACTAAAATTCATCAGTGGGTCTCCATTTCTGAGAACGTTTTAGTTGGCAGTTGTTCCTAATTCTTGATCTTTGCACGTCTCTTGTTGTGTAAAAACACTTAAATGGTACCGAGGTCAGCATTTAGTAAATATCTTCAGTTCTCCTCCTACCTCAGTTGGCCTTTGTATAACTTCAGCTTTTTACTTCATTTTTCTTTAAGCAAGACACTTCTCTCCCTTATCTTCTGGACTTCCCTGGTGGCTCAGAGGTTAAAGCGTCTGCCTCCAATGTGGGAGACCTGGGTTCAATCCCTGGGTC
Source organism: Aepyceros melampus (assembly GCA_006408695.1). Classification (NCBI taxonomy): domain Eukaryota; kingdom Metazoa; phylum Chordata; class Mammalia; order Artiodactyla; family Bovidae; genus Aepyceros; species Aepyceros melampus. The sequence goes on from SJXQ01008112.1 coordinate 331,990, forward strand.
GGGAAGATCCCCTGGAGAAGGAAATGGCAACCCACTCTAGTATTCTTGCTTGGAGAATCTCATGGACTGAGGAGCCTGGTGAGCTGCAGTCCATGGGGTCACAAAGAAGATGTGTTATAATAGAAATAGCTATTTAAGGACTACCTACAGGTAGAAATTCATACACATTTGACTTATGGAAGTTTGATAGATTTTGACTTTGGAGCAGAAATATTGGCAAATTGAAGATACCACATTTGTGAATTTTTCAGCAGCTGTCTGTGAAATGTCACGCTTGGAATTCCTTCAGGTGTTTTGGAAGATACTGATGTGTAAAACTTTATTTTTCCCATCAAGGAACTTTTCACTCATTTTTGTTTTTCTCTTTGATTTTTTCCTCTATATGCTTTGAATCAGCCACTTTCAATGTTAAACTTTCAAACACTGCATTTATATTCATGAATTAATAATGTTGAGTGAGTTAGCTTTTTATACTAGAGTTAGCATGAAACTGGATTATTCACATCCCAGAGATTTGTTCTCTTATGAGCACAAGTCATTGAGAGTCAGTATAGAAAACGTGGGGCTTCCCAAGTGGCATAAATGGTAAAGAACCCGCCTGCCAGTGTAGGAGACATGAGAGACCTGGGTGTGATCCTTGGATCAGGAAGACCTCCTGGAGGAGGGCATGGCACCCCACTCCAGTATCTTGCCTGCAAAATCCCATGGCCAGAGGAGCCTGGCGAGCTACAGTCCATAGGGTCACAATGAGTTGGACACAACTGAAGTGATTTAGTAAGCATGAATAGAAAAGGTATTTTATTATTTTTAGTATTTTTAAATGAAATACATTTTAAAATAGTTTTCTTTTATGGAGATTAAGTTGAGGAGTGTTCCAAGGTTTATTTCTTAGGATAGAAAACTCCAAGTTCCTCAGAGAAGTTGTCATGCTATGATCTCATGAGTTTAGATTATTGACAGTGATTATAATGAGATCGAAGGGATAACATTCAATCTCTGTAGACCATTGTGCAGTAGAATTGGTAAACATGACTCTCAACTTCTAAAAGTTAAATATATTTAATTTTATTGACCGAGAAGCTGCATATACTATTATATTCCCTATTCTTCAGTTATTTCCTAGTCTGCTGAGTTATATGTCTTCATAGACAAGGCCATATATGGCCTTTTAATTTTTATATTTATTTGCACATAAGCTGTACATATTCATTGGAGATAAACTTAGAAACACATATTAGCAATATAATACATATTGTTTGAAATACATAGAAGTAAAAATTAGCCTTCCACCCAAAGATCATTGCTGTTAACATTTTAGTATATTGTGCTTCTGACTCTTTACTGTAATATATGTATTTTTCGCCTTACTCAATCCATATTTTGTTTTTCAGTGTTAGATTATTGGGAGCTATAAGGTGTAGGGAGTAAGACTTTCTATCTACCTCATTCATTCCATTTAAAAAATGAACATACCATATTTGGCATGGACTTTGGCTTTACTTATTTACTTAGAGATTGCAAGTAAATAAACATGTGTCTGATTACAAATACATACTTTAGGCATAATTGAATAGCAGTTTTATTTTAAAATCTCTAAGCATGTTTGGGGCTTCCCTGGTGGCTCAGTTGATAAAGAATCTGCCCACAACGCGGGAGACCTGGGTTCAATCCTGGGTTGGGAAGATCCCCTGGAGGAGGGCATGGCAACCCGCTACAGAATTCTTGCCTGGAGAATCCCATGGCCAGAGGAGCCTGGTTGGCTACAGTCTGTGGGTTGCAAAGAGTCAGACATGACTGAGTGACTAAGCACAGTGTAGCACACAAGATGTTTTGGGGGAAATTTTTTAATTCTAAAAGGTCAAGTGGCTCTACATTTAAATGAAATAGAATGAAATGAAAGCAGAGCTCACGAGTAATTGATAAAGCTGTAGACCACATGATGATGATGTTTTTCCCTGCTTTTAGGCCTTAACTAGACTATAAATCCTGTAAAACTAGAGGCCGTTTCTGTGTTCCACACAATTCTAGACATAATCTTAGTGCAATCCCTGGAGTGTAATAAGGCCTAAAAAATGTGAGTTCAAGAAATGATTGAAGAAAAGAGAGAAAAACAAAAAGATGAGGTGATTTACCCCTTTGCTTGCTGCAAGGATAAATGAGATATCTCTTGGAATTTATTTCTGTTGACATAGCTTTAAAAATTGCAGCAACAGGGACTTCCCTGGCCCTCCAGTGGTTAGGAATCCACACTTCTCATGCAGGGAATGTGGGTTCAAATCCTAGTTGAGGAACTAGCATTCCACATGCCAAGCAGCCAAAAAGCAAAACAAACAAAAGACACAAAAACAAAAACCTGTGTAAAAGTTTCTATCCCAACATGCTGTAACTAAATTTTCAAATATAATTATCTATTAAAAATTGCAATACCAAACAAAAATGGCAAATCCTTTTAATCACCCAAGGTTCCAATTCCTTTGCTCCCCAAATAAGCGACTTGTGGCAGTCCCTAAAAGGCCACATGAAAGTGCGCTCAGAAAATCACAGCTTGGGCTTATTGCTTCCAAGGTGGCGCGAGTAGTAAAGAACCACCAGCCTGCCAGGGCAGGAGACTCAGGTTCTATCCCTTCAGAGATGTGGGTTCGATCCCTGGGTTGGGAGGATGCCCTGGAGAAGGAAGTGGCAGCCCCCTCCAGTATTCTTGACTGGAGAATTCCATGGACAGAGGAGCCTGGCAGGCTACAGTTCATGGGGTTGCAAGAGTCGGACACGGCTGAAGTGACTTAACACTGCGTGTTTAACCCTCCTGATTGCTCCAGGCCACACCTCCAGCATCAAGTTAAGAGCAATCAGGTGCCACAGCTGCCAGGAAGCTGGGCAGGGACTGGAGAGAGGACTCCAGACCAGCTTTTAACACCGTTCCTTCTCTTCCTCAGATTGCCGTCTTCAGAATGATTCCCTGCAGAGCAGTGCTGTCTTTTGCCCGATGTCTGGTCCGGAGGAAAATCGTCACTCTGGACAGTTTAGAAGATACCAAACTGTGTCGCTGCCTATCCACCATGGACCTCATCGCCCTGGGGGTGGGGAGCACGCTCGGTGCTGGGGTCTACGTGCTGGCCGGGGAGGTGGCCAAAGCGGATTCTGGCCCCAGCATCGTGGTCTCCTTTCTCATTGCTGCGCTGGCTTCCGTGATGGCAGGTCTTTGCTACGCGGAATTCGGGGCCCGAGTTCCCAAGACTGGGTCTGCCTACTTGTACACTTACGTTACTGTTGGAGAACTGTGGGCCTTCATCACTGGCTGGAATCTCATTTTATCTTATGTGATAGGTATGTTTCCAGAAACTGAACCTAATTGGTTAGGATGGTAGAAATAGCGTTCCTGAGTCAGAAGCCTTAGGGTTCTGTGTTGAGTCTGCTTTAACTAGCGCCTAGGTGATCTGAGTATGTCACTTACTTTACCCTGTGTGTGTCATTTTTCTGATCTCTCAGTGACTCCTAATTGCAAAATTCGGTGATTCTGCATTTTTCCCTGAATATGTCTCTTGTGAGCTTAAAAATCTGTTTCTTAAAAGACAACAGTTCTTTAATGCAAGTAAAGTTACCTGATTCCACAGTTATGGACTTGAGCATTTGCTTGCTATTGTGAGATAATGTCATATGTGTTGAAAATGTTCAATTCTGTCTGAATTAACTCATGTTTATCCTAGAATAGAGGAGTACAAGATGGTATTAATTTTCTCCCACTGACCTTGTATATTCTGTGGTTTGGAAGGAACATCAAGCGTTGCAAGGGCGTGGAGTGGCACTTTTGATGAACTTCTTAGCAAGCAGATTGGTCAGTTTTTCCGGACATACTTCAAAATGAATTATACTGGCCTTGCAGAGTATCCAGATTTTTTTGCTGTTGCCTCATATTACTCCTTGCAGGTAAGAAAAACCCTTGCAGGGTTACACTTCTCCCTAAGGTGAGCCAGATTTGTTTACCCAGGAAAATAGGTTACTGTTGAGTTTTGGACCAAAGTGCCAGGGCTAGGCAAGATATTTACACACAGAAGTTACTGTTGGAGATCTGTGGGCCTCGTCACTACCTAGAATCACATTTTGTCTTATGCGATAGGCATGTTTCAAAAATAAATCTAGGGCCTCCCTGGTGGCTCAGTGGTAAAGAATCCACCTACCAATGAAGGAGACATGGGTTTGATCCCTGGTCTGGGAAGATCCCATATGCCGCAGAAGAACTAAGCCTGTTTGCCACAACTTCTAAACTTGTGCTCTAGAGCCTGGGAGCCACAGCTCCCGAGCCCTTGTGCTCTCGAGCAACAAGGGAAGCCACTGCAATGAGAAGCTGACACACTGCAACTAGAAAGTAGCCCACACTCGCCACAGCTAGTGAAAAGCCCATGCAGTGACAAAGACCCAGCACAGCCAATAAATAAATAAAATTATATATATACACGCAAAGAAATCTAAATTATATAGAACTATAGAAATAGTATTGGCACTTCTGAAATAAATAATACCTGGAAGGCACTAAATAATCAGATAAGGTACATCAATTTTATAATACGAATTGAAGATTTGCGGAAATGGCCACAAAGTTTCAAAATAAGGAAGAATGTAAAATTGGGGCATTATTTCATCTTGTCAGTTACCACTAAAGATGTTTGCAAGCACACTGTTTCTAGAAGAAATTCAGTCTTTGTTTATGCCTATAGAATGTAGACATCTGGTTGAAAAGGGAGTATATTCAAACCACCTGTCATTTTTTTGATGCAGACATTATGTAAACAAACATTTGATGCTAGAATTTTCCCATTTTCATCAGTTGTATAGCATAGTGGTTTAGAAAGGCAGAGGATTTAGAATCAAGAGTGACCAGGTTTTCAGTTCTGCTCTGCCGCTTCCTATCTGTGGAACACTGGATGACTAATCTTTCCATGACTTGGTTTGTTCATCCATAAAATGAGAATGTCAGTGTTTATCTTGTGCAGGCTTCTTGCTTGATGCATAGTAAGCACTTAGATGGCAGGCAGTTTCATTTTGTAGACACAGCTCACCCCTGCCTGATACTCATTTTAATTATTTGAACATTTTCTATTTTGATTGTCATTCTACCTTGTACTGCTAAGCCCATCAAGCATTGCACTCAGAATAAAGTTCATATTTGTTTCTACTTTCTGCTTGATATACTCTTGCATTCCTGTCCAACCTTATCTCTAGCTACTTTCTCCTTCTCTTTCTATAATTTTTCCATATAAAATTATATAATTAAGGAACTTCCCTGGCAGTCCAGTGGTTAAGACTTGGCCTTCCAGTGCAGGGGTTGAGGGTCTGATTCCTGGTCAGGGAAGCTAAGATCCAACATGCCTCATGGCCAAAAATACAAAGCATGAAACAGAAGCAACACTGTAACGAATTCAATGAAGATTTTTAAAAAAATGGTTCATATCAAAACATGTTTTAAAAATTATGTAATTGAAAATAGCTTTGCCCCTTAAAATGTTAGCCATTAATTTGATGTTTTATGTAGGGACAGGGTTAGTGACATGAACAAAATTTATAGGTCCTAATTATCTGATATTTTCTTCCTAATGTCAGAAGGAATTGCATCAGTGGTTTTTCCACAGGTGATACGCTTTGTTTGTTTGTTTTGGTTTCTCAACAGCCTAGTAACATTAAATTACTTACATCACACTTTATTTAGGGATGGTTTCAGTGACCTTAAATATTCAGCTTTAATCTCTAAATGATGAGAAGCATGTAGCTGTGACACAGTTCCCGTCATTAAATTCTGTGGCAAGACTTGGGCCTTGGCTTGCACCTTACGTCCTGAGTTCATCGAGCAATCATGCCTTTCTTTCAGGACAGGCCAAGATTACAGGCTAACTTTGTTCTTAGAAACTTTGAAGACCAAAACCTCCTGCTATAATCTTTATTCATATTGCAATGCAATTGTCTTACCAACGAAGGCTGTTGTTTTCATTACTGATACCAGGGAAGCATAGGCAGGATTTAAAGAGGTAACTAGTCTACTGGCGGGAGCTGGGGCTTTCAGAATGAGAGCACACTTGGGGTATTGGGAAACAAAACATGGAGGTGGCTTTGTTATTTTCCGAAGTCTATAGCAGTATTGTGTGTATTTCCAAGGTGTATAGTTGTATAGTGTTTCCTAATCTGACAGACAATTGCAGAGTCAGTCAGTATACTGAGAGAGTCAATAATTATACTGACCATACAGTTTTCCTTTATGTTGCTAATACAGTTGTATTCTTGTATAATTCTGGGAATGAAATTCAGCATTCTCATCTCTACTTGTATAATTTTGCTTATTTGACATGGGTGGTATACATACAAGTAAATATGTGATTATAAGCCTTTCATCACACTTATTGCCCCAACAGTAAAAAGTAAACTTTCTTTGATCCATAATTCATACCTTATACAGGATAGATTAAAAATATTAATATGATATAATCATGAAAGGACTGGAAGGAAGCAAAGGTGAATGTTTTGGGGTTAACATTAATCTTCCTAGAGGTAGAAACTAAAGAAGAAAAATTTATATTATAAAACTTTCTTACATGTGTTATCAACACTAAGGTTAAAATTAAAATTAGTACAGGATAATTAGGTAGACCACAAGCAGTGTCTGCCATAAAAACTGAACCTTCTCATTAACAGAGTAAAATAAAACTCAGCAAAACCTTTGTCATTCTTTTCTTGGAGAAATAGGCTAGCCCATATTTCAAATTAACCACATTATTTTACTATTTGTAGTTTGGGAGATACAAAATTGTAGAAATTTAGAATTAGAAGGGAACTTAAAAATTATTTAAGTGCATAATTCAGTTAATTACTGTGGTAAGTGGAGTCCAGCAGGTTATAATCTACTCCACATTGCTTGGCTTTGTAATTACGGAGCCAGCCCTGCCTGTTGATTTCCTCTTCAAGGCAGGAACTGCCCATGTGTTGCCCCTAGTGTGCTTGAATCTAGATAATAAACGGCAATATTATAATGGCCTTTTTTTTTTTCCCAAAAAAAAAGGTACATGATAAATTGGGAAAAACATTCTGTATACATGTACAGTCAGAGAGCTTATAGCATTATTGTATAAATAAGCTTTATAAATCAATATGAATAAGAATAACCTAATGGTAAAAAATAGACAATTTCAACTGGCCAAACTTTCTGGAAGCTGTCCTGACAGTATATGAACCAAAAGTCTTATATAAAGTGGATACCATTGATATGGTGCTACCTTGTAGAAAATTATTGTAAAGAAATAATTAGAAGGTGTTAAAAGATATTTATAAAAGGATGATTAGGTCAGTACTATTTATAGTTGTAAGAAACTAACAATGACCTGTTTGTAAATATAGGAGTAAAGTATAGTGTATCCATAGAGTAGAAGAGTCTATGGCTGTTAAAAATAAAATTATATATTTGTTGACATGGAAATGTGTGCGTGCGCAAAATTCTGAAGAGATTACACTTGATCTTTATTTTCTTTTTTTCCTGTGTTTTTGAGTTACTTGAGTCAGAAATTGATTACCTTTACAATCAAAATATAAAAATAAAGCAAAGTGAGAACTGATTTAATAAAATCTTTGAAATGACAATTGAAGAATTACTTTGTTTAATGTTCAGTAAGTATGAGGCAGAAAATATGATTGAAAGAAAGAAAAGAGAAAATTTTCTTTCAAAATTTTGCAGCCATTAACCTTGAAATTGCTTTTTAAGAATAGCATTTCATTAAAATTAAGTTACTTTACCTCTACCTGGCCCTGCCCACCTGTGAATGATTCCTGAAGTTCCTAGTGCATCCCCTGTCTGAAACGCTAGGGCTCCCCTAGTGGCGCTAGTGGTAAAGAACCCACCTGTCAGTACAGGAGATATAAGAGAGGTGGGTTCAATCCCTGGGTTGGGAAGATCCCCTGGGGAACGGCATGGCAACCCACTCCAGTAATCTTGCCTGGAGAATCCATGGACAAAGAGGCTGGCAAGCTACAGTCTGTGGGGTCACAAAGAGTCGAATACGAATGAGGTGACTTAGCATGCTCCTCTACCCACCCACTGGTAATAATACCCACTTCCTAAATTTATTCAATTATTGGAGAGTGTGAAATCTCCTGGCTATTACATAGTCTGCATTCTGAAATCTTTAGTTCTGCATACAGTCACTTAGGTGACTGAGTAAAAACTCTCCATAGAAAGGGACAGTGTCAGTTAAATATATGAATCCTGCTGAAATAATATCCTAAAACCTGTAACTGTCTCAAACTGCTATAGCCTTTTCCTAAAGGTGAGGTAAAAATTAAAGCACCCTTTATTTTTCCATAGGTCTTTTATCTTTTGGAGTGAAAGAGTCTGCTTGGGTGAATAAAGTCTTCACAGCTGTCAATATCCTGGTGCTTCTCTTTGTTATGGTTGCTGGGTTTGTGAAAGGAAATGTGGCAAACTGGAAGATTAGTGAAGACTTTCTCAAAAATATATCTGCAAGTGCCAGGTAAAACATTTGGGTTTTTTCCCTCCTATTTTGAGGTTTTTTTTTTTTTTTTTCAATTTTGCCTGCTTTGCTCTTATGTTACATTTTCCTCTAGAACAACAGTTCTCAAACTTTTTGTTTCCGAGAACTTTGTGAAGGTCTATTCTATTTCAAGACTGTTTTCCCCAAAGCACGAGTGTGTAGGTATGTTCACCACTGAGCTGCTGTTTGAAGCTGTGAAGCTGCTGATTCTTAACTTCAGGGTTGGCTTTGGGTTTAAGGGAGGAAATGAGAGATTTAACCATTGGAAGAATGTTTTTCCCCCCTGCAAAGGTTTGTCACTTCTGAATAACAGTGAGCATTTTGGATCATACATCCTTTTGTTTTTTCCTTTGGGGACACCATTTGATTCCACTGCATTCTTTCAACCTTGTAGTAATTTTCATGCCTGATTTTTTTTTTTTTTTGAGGATGTTATTGATTGTATAAGCAGAATTGTCTATACATTTCACTTTAAACTTGATCTCAAAATTAATTTTCAAATGAAAGTTTTCATCCTAAGATTTAAGTATAATATTCCTATGTGTAAATAAGATTACAGAAGTATCTATTACATGAAGTGATGTACTTGTACATGTTTTTATTTACCTGTATTGTTTGTAGCCATCTAATGAGGCAAAAATTTAGTATCTTCTGGTTTTATACAATTTTTAACATGTAATAAAACTCCAGTATTATTTCTCAAGATTAGAGAATTTTATTTCACTTTGTCGCATGTCTTATAGTAAACTTTTCAAATGTTCAGTCTGCTCCGCTGTCCATGAGAAAAGAAAGTCTCTTGTCTTTATTTCAGACCATGGCCCATACATAGGTGGGATCTCTGTTCTCAGAATCCTTCTTGGCTGTAAGTTCAAGCCAGAGTGGATCTGAGCCTCCTGCTCATACTATTGATCAGCCTCCAGTTGAGAGCTGGCAACTGGTGAGGTAGCCATTGTTGGGAACACCATCACATCCTCTAGGACTGGGTGAAAAAAAATCAGGATTTACTTTTAGTTTTGTACACATTAGCTTCCAAGAGATGATGAACTCAGTAACCTTCCAAGAATGGAGTTTGAGACAAATCTCTTGAATAAGCAGTTTTCTAGGAAAATGACATTCCAATGTGCTTCTTCTCCTCCTCAGGGACCCACCTTCTGAAAATGGAACAAGCGTCTATGGAGCTGGTGGCTTTATGCCTTATGGCTTTGCAGGAACTTTGGCTGGGGCTGCAACCTGCTTTTATGCCTTTGTGGGATTTGACTGCATTGCAACAACTGGTAAGAGCAGAGTCTTGGCTCTGTGTAGAAGGCAAGAGTGTTCCTTGAACAACATGAGTACGCATGGATGATAACAGAAGGTCAAGGGAAGAGTGGAACTTGGGGTAATAAGGGCTTGTCCCAGACCCAGAAGTGGCCCCTGATGTATGAAAAGAAACTTAATGAAACTCTCTGAGCTTGTTTCCATATTAGTAAAAATCAAGAGAGCAGAATCTGCCCCTCAGATGTAATGAAGTTATCTAAGATGTAGTGTGGGTGTCCCAAGTGGCTCAGTGGTAAAGAATCCACCTGCCAAGCAGGAGACATGGGTTTGATACCTGGATCAATAAGATCCCTTGGAGAAGGAACTGGCAATCCACTCCAGTATTCTTGCCTGGGAAATCTCATGGACAGAGGAATCTGGTGGGCTACAGTCCATGGGGTCCCTAAGATTCAGACACACCTGAGTGACTGCTGCTGCTACTGCTAAGTCGCTTCAGTCGTGTCCGACTCTGTGCGACCCCAGAGACGGCAGCCCACCAGGCTCCCCCATCCCTGGGATTCTCCAGACAAGAACACTGGAGGGGGTTGCCATTTCCTTCTCCAGTGCGTGAAAGTGAAGTCTCTCAGTCGTGTCCGACTTCTAGCGACCCCATGGACTGCAGCCTACCAGGCTCCTCTGTCCATGGGATTTTCCAGGCAAGACTGCTGGAGTGGGGTGCCATCGCCTTCTCCACCTGAGCGACTAAACACCAACAACGAAATATAATATATTATGAAAAAATAGTGTGCAAGCTGTCAGCCACTTTATAAATGTTGGTTGCAATCAGTGCCTTTAATCTTTGGTCTGAAAGTGCTATCACAATGAGTAGCAAATGTTGATCATGCTCTTAAATTGTTTTTTCTCTAACAGAGCAAAATATATTGTGATCGTTCTTTTTCTCTTTATCCAGTACAAAAAGTAATCATATTACAGTCATTCCCTAGTGCTTCCTCCAGGTTCACAGTATTGCAGGGCCTGATAATTGACCATATTTTGGGTATTTAAAATGCCAACTCTTATTCGAAAGATCTCCAAAGTACTATTTTTTTTGAAACTAAAATTTAATATAAATCAATGCACTGAGTAGAAGTTTGTCTCCATATATATGGGAGCCTTCATAATTAAGGGCCTGTAGAATGGCATGTTTAATCTCCACTGATGAATCATTTTCCAAATGGATTAAGACTGCTTTTCTGTCTCTAAACATTTTGTGGTGCTGGAATAGCATTCTTTCTGAAGCAGGAAACTGACTTGCAGGATATCTTGCTTTCTCTTCTTGCCTCTGGGCTTTGATCTTTTTATGACAGCATAGGACCCTGAAGAAGAGAGAGAACTTCATGTAGCATAGATGGAGCAAGCTGAGAAAATAGAAAGGACAGAAGCTGAGTAGAATTACTATGAAGCAGAAGAAGAATTCATGTTTTACCTAATTCATGTTTTTTTTTTTAATCTTTATTTTGTATTGAAGTATAGCTGATTTTTAATTAAGTTGTGATAAAAAAAACAACAACATTGTGATAATTTCAGGTGCACAGCAAAGGGGCTTAGCCATACATATCCACATATGTATTCTCCCCACACCCTCCTCCCACCCAGGCTGCCACATAACACTGAGCAGAGTTCTCTGTGGTATGCAGTGTGTCCCTGTTGGTTATCCATTTTAAATGTAGCAGTGTGCACATGTCCATCCCAAGCTCCCCAACTCTGCCTTCCCCTGACTCTTCTCCCCTGGCAACTATAAGTTTTTTTTCTAAGCCTGTAAATCTGATTTGGGTTTTGTAAATAAATGAGTTCATTTGTAACATTTCTTTTTAGATACTGTATATAAGGGATGTCATATGGTATTTCTCCTTCTCTGTCAGATTTACTTCACTCAGTATGAAAATCTCTAGGTCCATCCATGTTACTACAAGTGGTATTATATCATTGTTTTTAATACTAAGTAATATTCCATTGTATATGTATATCACACCTTTTTATCCATTCCTCTGCCGATGGACATTTAGGTTGCTTCTTTGTCTTGGCTGCTGTAAACAGCGCTGCAATAAACTAGTTGTGTTTTATTAAATATGCAATCTTTTGTTTATGTCTCCTTAGGTGAGGAAGTCCGGAATCCTCAGAAAGCTATTCCTATTGGAATTGTGACTTCTCTGCTCGTTTGCTTTATGGCCTATTTTGGGGTCTCGGCAGCTTTAACACTGATGATGCCATACTACCTCCTGGATGAGAAAAGCCCGCTTCCTGTGGCCTTCGAGTAGTTGGATGGGGGCCAGCCAAATACGTTGTTGCAGCGGGCTCCCTCTGCGCTTTGTCAACAAGGTACATCGCATTGTCTTTGGGGCAGGGCTGCATGGGTTACTACAAATGTAGTTGGTGTCCACAGAATTGCTTTTGTATGTTTTAAAAACAATCCTAATAGAAACATATCATACAACTGTATTCTCTGAATTGTTCACCCAGAATTGCTGTATCGAAATCTTAAGTGATAAAATCTTTTCCCCCTCAGCTGTTAAAAGTCAGTTTTTCAAGATAATGATGGTCCAAGCTTCCCAGGATCTATATGGCAGTTATGCACATTTATGTGTCTCATACATATTTGCATATGTATGTATTGTAAAACTTACTGTAAACCTTGACAGTACTTATACTAGTATGTTTCCCTGCTGGCTTTGGTGTTACTTGCAGTGCTACAGACAACTGAGACCTTATGTGCAGACTTGACATTTTCTGTTTTTTTAAAATAGTATAAGTCTGTGTGAGTGTAAACTATATGCTGTGGCATTGTTAAGTGTAAGGTGCTTTTTATTATGAAACATTGAAACTTTTTGTATTAGCACTGATCAGAGTGAACTTGGTCTAGAAATAGAAATTACTGTTCTCAAGTTAATGGTGGAGATTTGTATATATCTGTGTGATAAGAATAGTTGAATCTCAAGTATTCAGATTTTCAGTAGCTGCTTATTTTAATATTTTATAATTCATTTCTCAAGTTTCCTGAGCTGCTCATATTTTAACTTAACATGATCATATTTCACTTGAGTGCTATACTGGAGAGCACTGTTACAAAGAGAAAATTAATCTTTGCTTATTACTAATTTTTTGAAGTGAAATTTTTCTAAAAGTCTGAAATTTAAAAAATAAATTCTTTTTATATAATTCATCAGCCTAGCTCTTTTATTCCCCCTCAAAATCCTTTTTGTTTTTTTTGTATTCAAGATAGTATTAAGCAGCAATTACAAATTACCTCTCGGATCCTCAGCCATCTGATAATATTAAGGTTATTCTGAATAGTTTTAAAAATCTGAACTGTAAAGATACTTTGTACCATAGTTTTAGAAGAGAGACAGGCAACGATTTATTTGTGGCCAAGCTCAACCACGCTTTATTAAAAGATAAAGGAGATGGAGTTTAAAACATATATTTTACTTATTTTCTCTTAAATTGTAAATTTTTTTTTACAACTTAATTATGTATAGAATGAGACAGTCAGTAAACACACAAGTAATTCAAAACAGCTGAAGCAAAATCATTTTCTTAAACTTCACTCTTACTAATGTTTAATTCAGGCTACTTCTATGTACTAAATTTACAGTGAGTTCATCTTTTTTCCTTTTCTTGATTATCTTATGCTGAGAATTATTTCAAATTTGATCAAAAAATAATGGTAAAATATATGTTAAAATGTGTAATTATTGAATAAATGAAGTGACTAGATAGTACAAAATCAAATTACTGTCTTTTCTATAATTATATATCAATTTATAAATTTTCTAAATTAAAAATGTCTAAATGACATTATTATTTTTTTTAACTCTTAATTACTTAGTTTTAATTCAGTAGTAATCATGGGCCTGCACAAATTCTTTGCAGCATTGTTTTTAGTCTGATAATTGTGCTGAGCAGATTATCTCTGAGAGTATAATGAATTGCACCTGGTTAATATTTTTAAATACTCAATCATATTACATTTAAAAAATAACAAATAGCTGTGATGCTGAGTTTTATACAATGACTTAATTGCAGCTCTGTGATGTAATCTTGCATGAATGTGTTTGCCATATTGCATGTGTTTGCTTTTTATTCAGTCTTCTTGGATCCATTTTCCCAATGCCTCGTGTAATCTATGCTATGGCGGAGGATGGGTTGCTTTTCAAATGTCTAGCTCAAATCAATTCCAAAACGAAGACACCAATAATTGCTACTTTATCATCGGGTGCAGTGGCAGGTGAGAGAGAGTTGACTTTTATTAAGTAAAGGGGGATCTTTTTTCATCAAGGATTCTGGGCAAAAAATGGAAAATTGGTGGTTTTCTATTTTGACATATATAAACATCAATAACATTTCTGTGAATGTTTCCTATTTTGAACCTTTTTTTGGTATAGGTTCTGTACTTTAGTGTGTCCAGTCTTTACCTGTATAGACTCGTCTAGACTAATACTTGTAATAACTCACTTGTGGATTATGGATTTTTCTGTTCTAGTCTTCTGGGCTCCATGTTTCCTTTACCCCGAATTCTGTTTGCCATGGCCCGGGATGGTTTACTGTTTAGATTTCTTGCCAGAGTGAGTAAGAGGCAGTCACCAGTAGCTGCCACACTGACCGCAGGGGTCATTTCTGGTAAGCTTTACAAACATAGGATTCTTCAACATTAGACTTGAGCATTTAATGCACATGCATGGACTTAAAAAGCAGGTCTGCTTGCTGTGCATGTAAGTTGAAAACAAAATCGCTGATAAATGAGGGAATGAATATTGGGATCACATCTGCAAATGGTGGTGGCGGTGGTCTAGTGAAATTCGTAACTGACCCTTGGAGATTTGTTACCTTAACCTTTGGCGCTTCTAACAAATGTGCAAAGGGTTACAGTGGTTCCTTATCATGTATCAAGTATTCAATGCATTTCAGATCTATGAAACAAGCCCATAAAATTGTATTATCAACACAAAAATTGTTAATTAAAGAATGATTACTTAATCCTTGAATTGTTAATTAAAAATAGTGATTCAATATTTTGTTTGTTATCCAGGATATAAGTTGAATATTGCTAAATGGTCATAGGATTTTTGAAAAGCTAAAGTTTACCCATTCTTAATAAAATATAAGAAATAGCAAAGATAATTTCTACTTGGCCATTGTTATTACTGCCCTCAGTATGGTGGCTAACCCCACTTCCTGGGCCCAGCATAGTTAATTACTAATATCTATATTATCATAAACCCCATTAGGAATCTATTTTTCCTTTCAAGAGTTTTGATATTACGTCATGTTTTCAAAAAAACAACTCCAGATGCCTACCATTTGACATGTCATAATATTCACTTTTACTTTCATGCATTGGAGAAGGAAATGGCAACCCACTCCAGTGTTCTTGCCTGGAGAATCCCAGGGATGATGGAGCCTGGTGGGCTGCCATCTCTGGGGTCACACAGAGTCGGACACGACTGAAGCGACTTAGCAGCAGCAGCAATATCCATCAAAATGCTTTTGTCCAGATTCTATTCCACATGAAAAGTTTCAGAGAATTTGCAGATTGAGAGAACAGCCTTAAAGGTGCTGTTATATGGAGCAAGAGAAGGACTTTAGCAAGCTTTAGAGATAAAATGGTAAACACTCTTAGTAGTATAAATTCAGACCAAAGATGATAATTTTGTCGAGGCTCTGAATTGTTGGGAAATTAGATTACAGAATACTAATATTTAATTATGTATGAAATAGGATTCTTTCAGAATCTAAGTATTTTCCTAAACAACTACACTTTATAAAATGTTTTCTAATAAACTTGGCCCTTTATTAAGATGTATGGTGAGAGGTCAAAACACTTATTTTCTCAGTGCTTAAGATTTCTGCCACCATAAAATGAAGTTTTCATTAGATGATGTAAAGCCCGCTTTATGATTAAACAGTGCATTATAATATTAATGAAAGTTCATAAATCTTGACAAAAGATAACATTTTATTTACTCCATAAAAGCTTTTATTTTTTCCTGTAAAATCTTGCCCATTAATTCTCTATTATGTATTCAGAATTTTTAAAAATTTACCCTTCTTCCTTTAGGAAGAATTTAATTTGACAGCATAATAAGATATTGAAATTAATAATTAAAAGTAGATAATTACAGCATTTTTAATGTACTAAAACATTACATTTTTGCTATTTTGTAGTCTCACCTCTTGCTTGTTTTTAACTTAGAGAACTTGTATGGATAATTTATCGTTTTCTTCTGTTTTGGCTTCCTAAAACAGGTTATCTGTGATTCTTACAAGACATTAAAATTGTAATCTAATCTATAGCTATACTAGCAATGGAAATTTTTCAAAATAAGGCATGGGATGTATTTAAAGAAAAATGTGGGATTTCCCTGGCAGTCCAGTGGTTGAGATTTCGTCTTCCAATCCAGGGAGCGTGGGCTTGATTCCCAATCAGGGAGCTGAGATCCCACATTCCTCGGGGCCAAAACACCAAAACATAAACTGGAAGCAATATTGTAACACATTCAATAAAGACTTTTTAAATAATCCAAATAAAATCTAAAAACAAAAAAAAAAAAAAGGAAAAAATAATGTGCTATTTTAGAAGGGCCACGGGCACATTGGTTTAGCTGGAGCCTTCTTCTACCTGCAGTGCAGGAGACCTGGGTTGGATCTCTGGGTTGCAGATCCCTGGAGAAGGGCATGGCAACCCATTCCAGTGTTCTTGCCTGGAGAATCCCATGGACAGAGGAGCCTGTTGGGCCACAGTCCATGGGGTCCAAAGAGTCAGACACGACTGAGCAACTAACACGCACACACACCACTTCTACCCAGTGGTTGTAACGTTGCTAAGTTAGCCTGTCTGTTAAAAAAGAGTAATGATACTATTAGGTTAAACCATGTGAAACTGCTGGGGTTTTATTAAAAAACAATCAAATGGTGATCTATAAAGCTGAACCTAAATGATTGCCCCTGTCTCATAGGACTATTGAATTGAAGATAAATTGAGATCATAAAAATAGAAAGCTTGCTGAGATGTCTGGAGTGCCACATCAGTGGGGTGTGGTGTTCTCTACTTATTATGATAAGGACAACTATTTGGTAAATTCCAGTTAATATCTAGTACTAGTACTTTGTTGCTCAGTTGTGTCCGACTCTTTGCGACCCCATGGACTGTAGCCTACCAGGCTCCTCCCTCCATGGGATTCTCCAGGCAAGAGTACTGGAGTGGGTTGCCATTTCCTTCTCCAGGGGATCTTCCCGACCCAGGGATTGAACCCGAGTCTTCTTCATTACGGGCAGACGCTTTAACTTCTGAGCCACCAGGGAAGCCCATCCAGTTAATATCGTCACTATTTTAATGCTTCACTGGAGAAAAAAATTGCAAGCTACAGGTTACTATTCAACTATGTGAAGTATACTTTGCCTCTTAACATTATTAGGGCTTGGAGGTAGCCCCAAATAGTTTAAATTTAGTCAGAGTGTGTGGTTTTTAATCAGGATAGGATTTATATTCTATCTGAAGCATAATTTAATTGGACCTCATCCTAAGATATAGCTCAGAATGCAGATAGACATTAAAATGATTATGTAACATCTATAATGAAGCTCTTCCATTTGAAGTCTTTTGTGTTTTTTTTTTTTTAAGCAGACTACCAGTATTTCCTGGCAATGTTTTTTCTTCTGAAACATCAAAGGCACGTATTCTGTCATATAGCATTTTCACTCTTCGTCAGGCTGATATTTTTTAAGTAATCAAAGTAGACGTATTTTGTACTTGATGGATCGCTGAGGGGTTTTGAAGTTTTATTAGCAGTGTGTATGACCTAAGGAACATCTTATTAACTATGAGAAATACACTTTCTACGCTTTACTTGAGTTACCATTGGCACTAAAACAAAGAATTTCCCATCACTTATCTCTGACTTTGCGTCAGCTGTCTGGAATTTTCTCGCAGCTCTCTCCTTCACTCCTCTTTCTTTGCCCCCATAGCTGTGATGGCGTTCCTTTTCGACCTGAAGGCCCTCGTGGACATGATGTCCATTGGGACGCTTCTGGCCTACTCTCTGGTTGCAGCCTGTGTTCTCATCCTCAGGTGAGTTGTCCTCCTTGCCAGATGGTTCTGAAGGGTGCGTGTCAGTTGAGGCCCAGGAAACAAAGACAATTAGGGCTCCCTGGCCTTGTTTTCATGGAGTTAGCTGTCTCACAGAAGTGAAAGGCCATGGGCATACAGACGCGAATACAAAGCATATTTAGCACACTTGGTCCTTAAGCGAACAAACACAGGTGGTAATTATCAATAGGTTGGCCTAATCTATGTGAACAACAAATTCTTATAATGTATAAAAACACTTTAGAATACTGAATTTTTAGTCCTAGTGATTCAGCTGCTAAGCTCTTAGGCTAAAGATTTAATCTTATATGTATGGCTGAGTCCCTTTGCTGTTCGCCTGAAACTATCAGAACGTTGTTAACTGGCTATGTTGGGGCTCGGTCATTAAGTCGTGTCCAACTCTTTGGGATCCCATGGACTATAACCCTCCAGATTCTGCTATCCATGGGATATTCCAGGCAAGTATATTGCAATGGGTTGCCATATCCTCCTCCAGGGACTCTTCCTGACCCACGTCTCCTGCATCAGCAGGTGGATTCTTTTACCACTCACCCACCTGGGAAGCCCTAACTGGCTCTGCCCCAATATAATATAGTGATAGTGAAGTCGCTCAGTCATGTATAACTCTTTGCGACCCCATGGACTGTAGCCTACCAGGCTTCTCCGTCCATGGGATTTTCCAGGCAAGAGTACTGGAGTGAGGTGCCATTTTCTTCTCCAGGGGATCTTCCCAACCTGGGTCTCCTGCATTACATGCAGATTCTTTACCAAGCTCCTAGGGAAGCCCCCCAATATAAAATAAAAAGATTTAATCAATGCAGAGGATGTTCATGGAAAAGGTAGTTTACGATAGTGAAAAAATTGAACTAAGTGAATATCAATAGTATATCAATCAGTTCAGTTGTCTCTCAGTGACAGGGCCAGTGAGCCCAAAACATAAAGTGGAAGCAATATTAGTGAAGTTGCTCAGTCGTGTCCGACTCTTTGCAACCCCACGGACTGCAGCACACCAGGCTTCCCTATCAGTAGTATAATAATTAATAAATAAACAATAAGGTCCTACTATATAGCACAGGAAACTATATTCAGTATCTCATAATAAACCATAATGGAAAAGCATATGAAAAAGGATATATATATATAAAAACTGAAACACTGCTGTACACCAAAAACTAACACAGCATTATAAATCAACTACGGTTAAAAAAATAGAATAGTTACATAAGAGTACATTTATTCAGTAGACTGTTCTACAGCAAATAAAATGATATTTAATTATATGGAGAGATATATCAGTTTCTGGATGCAAAGCTATATGTAACATCTGATTTATTTAACTACCATACATTTGTACACAAAAAATTATTTTTGCAAATACATACACATATTTGCATTTTTAACTGGCTGAAATTGTAATAAAATGCTAACAATGATTCACACTGAATGTTATGGATGATTTTAATTTTTTTCTGCATGCTTTTGTGTATTTTTTCACAGTGAGCATATTTCTTCTTCAGATGGGTGACAAATATTACTTTTAAATTTAAGCAAAAACTTCTCAGAAGATCCCACTGGGGAGACCAGGGCAGATGTTGGGAGCTAAAGCAGGCTGATAACTTGACACCAGCCAAAGAGGAAGAGGATCAGTAATAAAGGAGAATGGGTGGGAGGTGGCTGATGAGGGAAATGAGACCAGGGAGGCAGGCTGCAGTGAGACCTTCCAATACCAAACTGGAGGTTTGCATTGGAAGGCTGCATATTATATTACCCTGTGCATGCATGTGTGCTAAGTCGCTTCAGTCATGTCTGACTGCAGCCCCATGGACTGTAGCCCACTAGGCTCCTCTGTCCATGGGATTCTGCAGTCAAGCATACTGGAGTGGATTGCCATGCCCTCCTCCAGGGGATCTTCCTGACCCAGGGATCGAACCTACGTCTCCTGCGGCTCCTACATTGCAGGTGGACTCTTTACTGCTGAGCCATGCGGGAAGCCCATGTTACCTTGTAGCTGATATTTAACCAGGGTTTCTGTTAACAGGGTTGCTGTTTTCATGAACAGCATCTCCTTTGAACATAGATAATTCCAGAGTAATCATTTATCGTCACAGGTGCCACACTTTAAAATGTAACTCTCTTTGGCATCTAATATATATAACTTTCTAATCAAGTGGCTATCAGGAAATTCAGAGTTGCTGCAGGTATTTTGCTGAGCACGTGTGTGACCTGGCTCAGCAACTCTGAGGCTGCAGCCACAAGACGTGTGCATTTACTGCGCCAGCCGTGAATGGAAATGTCTTCATTAGAGTTTTAGGTGCTTGTTTCATTTGGACCAAGTGTTTGTTTGAGAATAAGACACACACTTTTACTTGGAAATAGGTACCAGCCTGGCTTATCTTACGAGCAGCCCAAGTACTGTTCTGAGAAAGTAGCTCTGGGATCGTGCACCAACAGAACCTCCAAAAGCGAGTCTCAGGACACCGTGCTGCTAGGGCAGGGCTTCAGCCTGCGAACCCTCTTCAACCCCTCGCTTCTGCCCACAAAACAGTCTGCGTCTCTCGTCAGCTTTCTGGTAGGATTCCTGGGTAAGTTCCCTCACTGTATTCCTTATGAAGACCCAGTGGGTGTGTGTGAGTGGAGCAGGTATGATGTGAAAGAGGATGAAAGAATGTTAGCACCACGCTCAGTCCTGAAATGTTCACCCTTATAATTCACTGGCCATTGAGATCTTCCTTATGTTAGCAGGATAAATCAATGGTATATTGGTAATTGAAGAAGAAAGGAAGAAATTCCCTAGGGCAGGAGTCCCCAGCCTCGGATTTAATGCCTGATGATCCGAGGGGGAGCTGATGTAACAATAATACAATTGAATCATCCGCAAACCATCCCCTACCGTCCATGGGAAAATTGTCTTCTGTGAAACTGGTCTCTGATGCCAGAAAGGTTGGGAACGGCTGCTCTGAGGTGAGAGTGGCAGAAGTACAAAATTGGTCCATTTCATGAGCCGTGAGGGTTCCTCCTGTGGGAAGCGAAGTGCACCTGCCCATGACTGAGCTTGGGCCCGGGGAGCATGGGAGGCCGTACTGCAGACCCTGCTTGCTCATCCACAGTTACATTATCAAGCATATTTTCAGCAACATTTATTGATGTGCCTGGAACCCCGCTGCGTACTTGGGATGCCAGGAAAGATGGTCCTTGCTCTCACTGGACAGCCTCATTGGTGGCAAGCTAAGGGCAGTTCAAGTTTCTCTGAGAGCACATGGGAGGGACCCCTAATTCAGACTCGATGATCAGAGATGGTGTGGGTAGGCAGTCATGCCACTCTCTGAAACAGGAAGAAAAGGTGCAGATCATGTATTATTTGTTTGCATGAACGTGTTTATAACAGCTGAACGCAAACAGACTTGCTTTCCCCATTGGAAAAAAAGGGCACTAGCCACCCTGGACAACGTTCCATCAGTCCAAGTGATCTCATCTGAGACTGGCAGGAAGGCAGGATGGTAGAGCCCAGAGTGGAGGCTGACTCCTAAGGAGAAGACAGTCATGAGTAAGCAAAGCGGGAATGTTAAGTCACGGAAATCAGGCATTTCTTTCCAAAAGAGGAATGAAGAATCTTAGTATTTGGCAGAGTAGATATATAAAGAACTTGATATCAAAATAGACTTTGAATGACGGGGTCTGAGTGAAGGTCGTGTGCTGGTTTTGTTTCACGAACATATCATCTCCGCAGCATTCCTCATCCTGGGCCTGAGTGTTCTGACCACGCACAGCGTCCACACCATCGCCAGACTGGAAGCGTGGAGCCTGGCGCTCCTGGTGCTGTTTCTCATTCTCTGTGTTGCCATCGTGCTCATTATCTGGAGGCAGCCCCAGAATCAGCAGAAAGTAGCCTTTATGGTATGTATCATGAGGATTCAGGATCCTAAGTATTATGCATGTTTTCTCTTGTATGTTAGTTTTTGTGACTTGTTTCTTTCTTTCTTTTTTTTTAAAGAAAGCACTTTTATGATGTTAACCAGTAAACAAGAGTGTCAAGTCCTTTGGGATATTCCTTTTTGTCCCAAGTGTTCTTTTCAAAAACTTGAGTGTGCCCCTAGTACATTATTCTATATAATAGTAAACAAATTTCTTGTTCAATACTCTAAAGCATCAGAAAAATAACTAGAATATTTTAGAAATTCAGGAAGGTCCCCACACCCACAGCCCTTCCACTGTGAAGTGAAGTTATTCTGTCCCATTTGAACTAAGAGCAGAATTTAGCTTGAAGAGGGTTTCCTGGAAGAATCCCCCTGAGACCCCAAGAGTAGTCAGAGTCCCAGTGGCATGCCCTCTTGCTATCAGAATGAAACCAGTAAACCCTGACTAAACCCTGGAACCTACTGCATCTTGGTGGTAAGCAGGTGTTAGCGGCTGGAGAGCCCTCTGTAGCTTTGGGCTGCAGTAAACAATGGGAAATACGGGGCTCCTTTTAGCATTCTCTAGACGTTGTTGTTTAGTCACTAAGTTGTGTCTGACTCTTGCAACCCCATGGGCTGTAGCCGGCTGGGCTCCTCTGTCCATGGAATTCTCTAGGCAAGAATCCTGGTTGCCATTCCCTTTTCCAGGGGAATCTTCCCGACCCAGGGATCGAATCCAGGTTTCCCACATTACAGGTGGATTCTTTACCATTGAGCCACCTGGGAAGCCCATTCTCTAGATAAGTAGTTTTTGTTCAAGTTGTTCTTTTTGTGGGAATATAATCTTACTGACCCTCTGTGACAGTATCTATGTATGTCAAATTAGTTGCCACCACGTCAAAACAATTTGAGGAATGTGTTTTAACATTTGAGTATATTTAAGAAGATACTTTCCCTCCTTAGGTTCCATTCTTACCGTTCCTGCCAGCCTTCAGCATCCTGGTGAACATTTACCTGATGGTCCAGTTGAGTGCAGACACCTGGATCCGATTTAGCGTCTGGATGGCGCTTGGTGGGTCTTCTCCTGTTTTCACTTCCTGAACGTGGGCTCTTTCTTTCCCATGTCGTATGCCGTTTCAGAGAAATGCATTCAGAGAAACTTTGGTTTCTTCCTTTCCCAAGTTTTAGAATACCTGAGTGTCTACTTTTCCAGATGTTTTCCAAATACCTTTTTAAAATTCAATTGCTGCAGTAACCTTGTAAAACTCTGTGCTGCTGCTGCTAAGTCGCTTCAGTCGTGTCCGACTCTGTGCGACCCCAGAGATGGCAGCCCACCAGGCTCCCTTGTCCCTGAGATTCTCCAGGCAAGAACACTGGAGTGGGTTGCCATTTCCTTTTCCAATGCATGAAAGTGAAAAGTGAAAGTGAAGTCGCTCAGTTGTATCCGACTCTTAGCGACCTCATGGACTGCAGCCCACCAGGCTCCTCCATCCATGGGATTTTCCAGGCAAGAGTACTGGAGTGTTTGCCATTGCCTTCTCCGTAAAACTCTGTAGATCTTATTTTTTTCTAACTTCTTGAGTGAGAAAAAATAAGCCCCCCCACCAAAAGTCAAGGGATCTGATTTGCAAATGGCCCCCCTAAAATCTGATTACAGAGCCAGTTCCTTCCAGAGCACCATTGAATTTCTGGCAACATTTTGAATGAGCTAATTGCAAGAAATTTCTTTTCCGATACCTAAATGTCTTTTATTAGACCCTTGGGGTGGAATTTGGCCTTACATACTGTGAGTGAGCTTATTTACATCTACGCTGCATCGGTTGTCATCCTGACTTCTTCAGGGTCCTGTGTGAAAGCTAACTTATAAATTCAGAGTTTAACTTTGTTGTAACTGGTGGCCTGAGGAGTTTGAGAGTTTGTGCCTTTTGACGGTCCTCCCCTTGGCATAATGAGTCTCACTTACTTGTGTGTGTGTGCATGTGTGTGGGTGTGTTTGCTTTGGCTATAAATTAACTTCAGTATCAAGCCACCAACCCCCTTGAGCCAATGGGAGGTTTAACCTAGTCGATTTTCCCCTCCCTCCACAGCTGCACTAGTTTTGCCCATTTTTGGGGGGAGATCTGACACGGTGCCAAGGAATTTGGGTGGATCAAAGGTTATCCACCCACACAGGTTGCACTGGGGCATTCTGTCCCAGCGGCCACTCCTGGTAGGCGGCTGTGTCTTATCAGGGCCAGGATCCTGATGGGAGCCCCCTGCGACTCAGCTGTGCCCTCTGGGATGAACCACAGAGTCATTCCTTTGGGGTCTTGCCACCTTCCCCGGGGCTGCCAGGAAGCCAAGCCGAAACCCCGGGGCACAGGAAGCGGAACTCCCTCCCTTCTTTGGAGCCCAGAAGACTGTACTCGGGTGGAGAGCTTCCCCACACTCCTCCCTTTCCGCAAACCACTGCCTCTTTCCTCAGCTGTAGCTCCCTGCAGCTCAGTCTTGTGCTTACCCATGGTGAAGAGTGGGAACTACAGGACCAGCCTCCCCCTGTTTCAGTCTCCCCTGCTGTTTGTTAGCTGTGTCATCTGGGTCACACTCCAGCCCTGCTTCTAAGTGCCTCGGTTTCTTTGTAAAGTGGTGGCATCACTACCTTTATTTGAGGACAGAAAGGCTAGCTCACCAAACCTCTAAGGACATGAGAGGAGATAGAATCAGTTCTAACAACTGCACATGCCAAAATACGCATTGGTGGCCTGCTTCCCATTACTTTATATGGGAAAATTATAATGCATTTCATATCAACCCAAAACTCGGAATCACCTTTTAAAATTATAGCTAAAACACAGCAAAAATGCTTACATATCCTGTGAAAATACTTAAAACCTTTGCCCTTTGATCTTCAGTCAGTGTGGCTGTTAATGAACAGTTGCTTTGCACATAGTTGTTCATCCTCTCCAGGTGACAGTAACGTGTGTAAGGCACACCCATGTTCCCTGCTCACACAGGGTGTGTGCGTGTGTCGTCACTTTGGTCATGTCCAACTCTTTGCAACGCCGTGGCCTATAGCCCGCCAGGCCCCTCTGCACATGGGCTTCTCCAGGTGAGAATACTGGAGTGGGTTGCCATGCCCTCCTCCAGGGGATCTTCCCAACCCAGGGATCAAACCCCAGGTCTCCAGCATCGCAGACAGATTCTTTACCCACTAAGCCACCTGGGAAGCCCATTCACACAGGACATGTTTTCCAAAATATCTGACCGTGTCTTCAATAATCCAGCACTTGTATTTGGGGAGTATTTGAGACTTTTCCCTATATATCCTTTTGTTTAAAGTATAGTGTTAACTTTTGAGGAGGTAAATATTTTTTTACATAAACATTTCAAAAATATTTATTGAGAAAAACATGCATGTTCAGTTCAGTTCAGTCACTCATTCATGTCTGACTCTTTGGGACCCCATGAACCACAGCACACCAGGCCTCCCTGTCCATCACCAACTCCCACAGTTTATCTAAACTCATGTCCATTGAGTCGGTCATGCCATCCAACCATCTCATCCTCTGTCATCCCCTTCTCCTCCCACCTCAATCTTTCCCAGTATCAGGGCCTTTTCAAATGAGTCAGCTCTTCATGTCAAGTGGCCAAAGTATTGGACTTTCAGCTTCAACATCAGTCCTTCCAATGAACACCCAGGACTGATCTCCTTTAGGATGGACTGGTTGGATCTCCTTGCAGTCCAAGGGACTCTCAAGAGTCTTCTCCAACACCACAGTTCAAAAGCACCAACTCTTCGTTGTTCAGCTTTCTTTACAGTCCAACTCTCACATCCATACATGACTACTGGAAAAACCATAGCCTTGACTAGATGGACCTTTGTGGACAAAGTAATGTCTCAGCTTTTTAATATGCTGTCTAGTTTGGTCATAACTTTCCTTCCAAGGAGTAAGCGTCTTTTAAATTTCATGGCTGCAATCACCATCTGCGGTTATTTTGGAGCCCAAAAAATAAAGTCAGCCACTGTTTCCCCATCTGTTTGCCATGAAGTGATGGGACCAGATGCCATGATCTTAGTTTTCTGAATGTTGAGCTTTAAGCCAGCTTTTTCACTCTTTCACTTTCATCAAGAGGCTTTTTAGTTCCTCTTCACTCTCTGCCATAAAGGTAGTGTCATCTGCATATCTGAAGTTATTGATATTTCTCCCGGCAATCTTGATTCCAGCTTGTGCTTCCTCAAGCCCAGTGTTTCTCCTGATGTACTCTGCATGTAAGTTAAATAAGCAGGGTGACAATATACAGCCTTGACATATTCCTTTTCCTATTTGGAACCAGTCTGTTGTTCCATGTCCAGTTCTAACTTGCTTCCTGACCTGTAGATAGGTTTCTCAAGAGGCAGGTCAGGTGGTCTGGTATTCCCATCTTTTTCAGAATTGTACACAGTTTCTTGTGATCCACACAGTCAAAGGCTTTGGCATAGTCAATAAAGCAGAAATAGATGTTTTTCTGGAACTCTCTTTTTCCATGATCCAGTGGATGTTGGAAATTTGATCTCTGGTTCCTCTGCCTTTTCTAAAACCAGCTTGAACATCTGGAAGTTCATGGTTCACGTATTGCTAAAGCCTGGCTTGGAGAATTTTGAGCATTACTTTACTAGCGTGTGAGATGAGTGCAATTGTGCAGTCGTGTGAGCATTCTTTGGCATTGCCTTTCTTTGGGATTGGAATGAAAACTGACCTTTTCCAGTCCTGTGGCCACTGCTGAGTTTTCCAAATTTGCTGGCATATTGAGTGCAGCACTTTCACAGCATCATCTTTCAGGATTTGAAATAGCTCAACTGGAATTCCATCACCTCCACTAGCTTTGTTCATAGTGATGCTTCCTAAGGCCCACTTGACTTCACATTCCAGGATTGCAGTATTGCATATACAGATTACACGTTAAAAATGAAGAAGCAGTTTCTACTGGGAAGAAGTTTGTCAGCGACCTTGCATGGGATATGCTGTGCTTGCATTCTGCCCTTCTAAAATAGCACAGAAAGAGAAGGCACAAAAGATCCTATTATGTTCTATATTAAATTTTCCACATACAGGAGGGGGCATATATATGTGTGTGTGTGTGTGCTTATGTACTTATATATATGTGTGTATATATATATACACACACACACACCAGTGGCTAATTGATGTCAGTGTGTGGCAAAGGCCAACACACATTGTAGAGCAATTGTCCACCAGTAAAAAAAAAAAAAATTTCCATGTACAAACAGTCATTTTATCACACCAAAAGCTGATTTCGTTTTCCTCTGAAAGGTTTCCTGATTTACTTCGCTTATGGCATTAGACACAGCCTGGAGGGTAATCCGAGGGATGAAGAAGAAGATGATGAAGATATGTATTCAGACAACATTAACGCAGCAACAGAAGAAAAATCTGCCATGCAAGATGGCGACCATCACCAAAGAAACCTGAGTTTACCTTTCATTTTCCACGAGAAAACTACCGAATGCTAGTCCCTGCTGGGACAGAACTGGTCCACAGTCTTCAGTACATAGTCTGCATGGAGGGAACCATGACGATGTCCTCACCACACCAGGTTGTCATGGATTTGCTGCAGACATAGTTCACCCTAATTTATACTTACTCACGTGAACAGCACCTCCTCTGATGGTGACTCACACATCTAAGGAAACCACTCTGAGCTCGCTCCTCCGTGATAAACGTCCCCCAGATAGTGGGAATGGGGCATGTGTGTGCGTATGTTTGTATATGTTGGGGAGTATCAATGTTAAAAGCTGTTGGTGTCTTACTCTTACCGCATTGCATTTTTCCAGTGTTGTCATTCATCAGTAGCCTATACTGCACACACTGAAATGGACGTGATCACTGAATAGAAAAGTAGCTTGAATGTGCCAGGTGTGGTTGGGGAAATAACTGTCACTTTTGCTTATTGGACTTTATGTCAAGTTAGAACATCCTAAAACTGCATTTACCCGTCATTGTGTCTGTCATTGGTCTGGAGTAAGGGGAGGGGATAGGAAATGAGCCTTTTCTGTAACTTATAAATGTCGGCAGTGGGTTGAGCACAGAGTTTTCTTCTGTGAGGTATGACAGTTTGCTGAAAGTTTAGCCAGTCGGAGTGCTTGTGTCTGCAGTACCCTGCAGGGCAGGAGCGGCCTTCCCTGACAGCAGGTGGCAGACACCCCTTTGAATGGCTGTCTTCTTTGAGACAATGGTTCTTAAATGTCAGTCCTTCACCTTGTGTGAATGATATCTTCCCCACTCCCCTACCCCGCCCCAGTCCAGTTGGGCTGGAGAGAGGTAGTGTGAGCTCCTAGGGACCTTTTGTGCTGGAAAGTGAAAATGGTCCCCATGGGCAGGAAGCTCGTGTAAGTGGCAGAGAGGAGGATGCATTTGAAGATCAGAGTAGTTATGTGCTTGGATAAGACCCCAAGCACCCCTGTTTTAAAAGTCACTTAAAATAAGCCAGTAGAACCTCCCAGATCACATAATTGATGGAATGATTTATACCTTTTTCCATTAGTTAATAAATAATAGTCCACAATTTATTAGAGTATTTTTTTTCTAAGCCAGTAGTAAATTCTATCTCTACTACATGCAAAAAGGGGGGGTGGGAAATGAAGGAATGCAAAAAAATTCCCCTGTTCTGATTTTAAAGTGCCTATTCAGTTATTACAGGGCATTTGGCCCAATTTGAGGGATTTGGATTTAATTTGCTTCTGATGTTTCTTTATTTTTTTAATAAATAAATTTATTTATTTTAATTGGAGATTAATTACTTTACAAATTTGGAAACATTTAGGGATACTTTTCTTCCCCCATCCCATAAATTGTTCAGCACTTTTAAATTTCATTTATTTTTAAATGACCACACCAAAACTACTGATACAAGTTCTAGTATTCTAGAAAAACCCATCAGTGGTTGAGGAATAGAATATTTTAGTTAAAAACATGATTATTAAAAATGTCAAGCCAAAAACATTAACCTAATTGAATTAAAGCCATAGAAACACAATAACCTTTATATGAGTAATTTGTTTTTAAATGTATGATTCTCTAATTACTGTATTTCATTTTATAGGTTTATCTAATAAGTGGACTACTTCCATATGTTTTGCTTCTCATGAATTATTTTTCTTACAAATAATTACATGGTTCACAAGATGAGACTAGCACATTCTCAAGCCCAGGTGACCAGCTTAATACAAAGGCGAGGAAAACACTGATTTTCTGACAGCTCTTCTAAGAGATCAGCCATTTTATTTTCGTCATTAAAAGCAAGTGTTGATTGTTTAGGAGTTTCTTGTGATGAAAAACTCAGTAAACAGGTAGGAAGTCTGGGTGCTGGTGTTGTAGCATCTTGGATCTAGAACTCAGAACTAACATTCCACAATTTCCACAATGCACAGAGTACAGTCTGAGGCCCAGTATTGCATGTTTTACTGGAGAGGAAGAGTAGGCTGTGCAAGAGGCAAAGTATTTCTGTAATCATTACTGTGGGCCTAATCCTAGATCTTTGCTGTTACTGCAGCATTCTGAGAAGCACTTTGATTTGGTAATCAGGCCCTTCCATGGAAATATGAAGAATTTCATGTGTGAATATTAAACCTTTTACTGTAGCACAATTGAGAAATTTATTTAGAACATGACAGGCAGCTAAAACTATTATGCCCACTGTGTTCAATTAGGAGCAGAATTGAGTTAAAAATAATTTTTCCACCTTGAAACACTTTACAAACACAAATGTCTATGAAAGATGCTTTGTTCGTGACTATCCTTTTTTTTCTGTGAAAACTCACATATCTGTTCGTATGTATGTGTGAGTGTATATGTTAATATATACACATGTATATATATGTGTGTTTCAAATGTTGGTGTTTAAGTCAGCTGGGTTTATGATGGGCTTTGGAAGTGATCCTGTTGTCTAGATTTAAAAAACCCAACTGACAGAGAAGAAATGTTTTGTATTGATAGATATGCTTATGCAAAATGTTTAGGTTTTAAACTATTTTGAAATATATGGCAATTTTTTATGTATATTTTCTATAGATAGATTCTTTCAGAAAGATATATTTATAATGTTTCTGATATGAAATCACTGAAGTCTAGTACATTAGGTGCTTTATGATCTGAAATGCAGTCGGGTAGAGGCATTAGGGAATTTTTGTTTGTTTTTTTCTGCTGTGCCTTTTCTAACATTTCTGTTTTGGTTTGCGCTTTTTTAGGAAAAGTCAGTACTTAATAGGTCTTTTACTGTTTGTCTGTTACTATGTTTGAATTCACAATCTTTTGAACAAAATGTTTTTGCTTTCTTAGGATTGCCAAAATGTTCTGTGTGGATTTTACTAGTAATCAGACACACTTACATAAACTTTTTTCCAGAAATTAAAAAAATACATATGCATTCTCTTAATTGTGATTGAGTAAAAACAGCTTAAATTACTTTTCTTTTTTTACACTAGGAAATCTGCTCTCTGAACATTTTCAGTGAGAAACTTCTTATAATAGCACTTTTATTTTATACTCTTATGATTTGTGAATAATGATACAAAGCCCATAGTGACCCTATGTTTAACAAAGTAGTTATGCAAGCCAAATTTTGAAACTGTTTAAACTACTTATATTAGAACTTTTGATATATACGGAAATACAGATTATTGCTTAATTAATGCCATTTTTCCCAGAGATGAATATCTAGAAAAGTAAGACCAAAACATCATTTGGGATATATACATTAATGAAAAACTAATGTTGATATCTATAAAACCTTCTATTGTCAGCCACACTTGATAGAAAATATGTTTCAGAATTATCTGTTTCCTCTAAAAGACAAGACCCTTCTTTTAATTTTTCTGAATAAAGGATTTTTAAAACTTTAAAATTTCAAATGATAAATTTAAAATATTTTCTAAGTCTTGAGTGTATTATAATCTTTTGAATTAGAAATTATATTTACCAAATTATTTTCTAAATGTATTTAATTGTTTAGCAGGGAGAATAAGGAAGAGTAATCGCCCACCAATGCTGATAATGCTGGAGGGACTAGATTAGTCTGAGCTCTTTTTCCTCTTAGATCAGCATATTCTGAGATTATAAACCTCAGACGCAATTGTGCCAGGATCCCAACTCTTCCTTCCCTGTGATGTTGCCCATGATGTTCTGTGCCTGGGTATCTGCTGATATGCTTCAAGCGACAGTAGAATTCAAACCAAAAATATGAATACAATGTCCCACCTGATTTTAAAGGATTGAGTTTAGAGTGTGCGTCAGGGAATATTAATATACACTTGCTTCATGTGAATGTCTTGTAGGGGTATTATTAGCTTGGTTTTGGGGCTTGTTTTTGGTTTTTGACTAGTGCCAAAATAGTGCCTTCTCTGTACATTTTCTACCTAATGTTTTCTAGCTTGTTCTAAAATATCAAGGGAAGAAGTACCAAAGTTCACGTAAGAACTAATGCCAGCACAGGTCATTGATTTTCAGACACATAGATGTGTGAAAATAACATTGTTTGATTTCATTGTTTATTTGAGTTTTTTATCTCCTTGTATAATTTTATTTAAACATTTTTTAATGGCTTTCTGGTTTCTGAATTTTGAAAGGCCCGATCTACTTTGTTGTGGTTGTTGGTTTAGTGGTTGGTTTTTGTAACATTCATTATTGTTTTTATGTACACAGTTTAGTCTTGTTCATTTCAAATGTATTTTGTTATGGCTCAACCCAGTCGGCAACCCTGGGAGCAGCACTATTTTAGCTTTTATGCACCTTAGCTGAAGCCACTGCCCCTATCTCTGGCTTTCAAGAGCCTTCAGTGACCACTGGCAGCAGCTCCATGGGTGATCATAACCAGGACCGTGGGTCAGGCAGGCTGCAAAGTGTAGAGTGTCTATAGCTACCTTTGTTGGGGAGTCTTGGGATGACAGGGTAGGACATGAAGTGAAAAACTAAGGTGGTTTGGGGTCCTTCGTTTCCGTTCCAAATATCCCATGAGTACAAGGTAAATGATAAGGACCAAGGACCCTCTCCGACTCGTGGGAAGGATGGCTGCTCCCTGGAGCTGCACCGTAGGTCCTGGCCCTGCAGTTTCTGCACCAGCACCAACATCCTTGTGGGGGAGAGCACACGGGCCTCGGCTCCGTTGGTAAAGAACCTTGTATTGCCAGCGTGGCAGGTTTCTCTGGCCCGTGCCTGGTTAACAGGCTCTTCATCTTTGGTATCCATTTGTTTCATTACTTTCTTTTGTTATCATTAAATAATAGAAACCATCGAGAGGGCCTAAAACTCTACCGAAATTTTATGTCTGTAAAAACCAACAGATAACTTTGGTCTTACTCAAATACAGAGATTTTGTGTGTGTGTGTGTACGATTGTAGATAATTTTAAATTTACATGTTCTTGATGATAATCAATTCCTTTTTGCTTATAATGTTGGATTATTTTTTAGAATTTGTAATAAATAAAAACTGCTGCTTACCACTGTAATATATGCTTTCTAACCATGTATTTTTAAAATAAAATTTAATATGACTTATCATAGTGTTGTATGCATATGTATCATACCTACCAAAAGTTTACATTTCACACTTACCAAATTTAAACTGCTTTTTTATTTAGGCCACTTTAGAGCTCAGAAATAAGTACAATCTAAATGGAAACAATTATGTTGTTAAGAATACTCACCTGGCAGCCTACTACTGTACGACTTCCAAGTCCTGTAAGAGATGTCCTTCACTATACACAGTCTTCATGACACATTCCCATCCCAGTTGCTCCTGAAGCATGCCACCCCAGGACCACCCATCTGAGGTCCTACCAATGCAACTGCCATTTATTTAATGGACCAGTCTCTTTGACATTGCTTTTGTCTGCAAGAAGCTCCTTGTTATGCTCCTGACCAAATCATAGCTTTCAGTAACTGGTGGTCAGTTATCTGTAATTAACAGAAATTTTGTACTATATAGTGAATAAATATCAACTTCAGCCCTCTTTACCCTTTGATGGGGAGGGAGGAGTCAGTTTTCTAAGATGGTTCCAAGTTAGTTAAAATTTCAAATCTCCTAAATTATCATCTTTAATTTTGAAATGCCATTGTGTATAGACTTAGTTACTGTTTTTTTTTTTTCCATAAATGGAAGGGAACACCCACCATGTTGAACTAAACTTGAGTATGAATTTAGCCTGCATTGAAAACCAAGCTAAAACAGCAACGTATTTCCAAATGGAAGTCTAAAATCTAATTTATCTGTTATTTATTGTTGGCTTGATTAGCACTGGTAAGTAGGTTTTGAGGCCCCCCTCTGTGCTGGCACCGTGGAATCATGTGAAGGGAGGGTAAGCAAGGTTGACGTCTTCTGAGGTCCAGACCCTCAGCTCATAGATGGCTGTCTTCTCCCTTAGTCTTCACATGATCTTCCCTCTGTGTGTGTGTGTGCGCGTGTGTCTGTGTCCAAGTTTCCGCTTCTTATAAATATCAGGGATGTTGGTTTAGGCTTGGGATTACAGAATTCCAAAATTATTGTCCTAATGCCACCATTAAACAATTATATAATGGGAACATAAAAATAGACTTGAGCAAAGGGAATGATATATAACATTATGACACATTCTGGGATAGGATGATTTAATATTGTAAATAGAGCATTCTTCTCCCAAATAAAACTCTATGCAGTCATAATCACAACACATAGTTTTTATGGAAGTTGACAAGGTGATTTCAAACTTCATCTGGAAGAGAAAATATATAATCATAGTTAACATGAAATCAATGATGGGGGCATCCCTTGTCCAAACAAATAACAAAATATACTATAAATCGATCAGGAAGCTTCCACAAGCTTCTTATCCTCATCTATCAGAAGGCAGACAGAATGAAAACCACAATCACAGAAAACTAACCAATCTGATCACATGGACCACAGCCTTGTCTAACTCAATGAAACCATGAGCCATGCCATGTAGGGCCACCCAAGACAGGTCATGGTGGAGAATTCTGACAGAATGTGGTCCACTGGAGAAAGGAATGGCAAGCCATTTCAGTATTCTTGCCTTGAGAACCCCATGAACAGTATGAAAAGCCAAAAAGATAGGACACAGAGATGAACTCCCCAGGTCGGTATGTGCCCAATATGCTACGGGAGACGAGTGGAGAAATAACTCCAGAAAGAATAAAGAGACGGAGCCAAAGCAAAAACAGTGCCCAGTTGTGGATGTGACTGTTGATAGAAGTAAAGTCCAGTGCTGCAAAGAACAATGTTGCATTGGAACCTGGAATGTTAGGTCTGTGAATCAAGGTAAATTGGACCTGGTCAAAAAGTAGATGTCAAGAGTGAATGCTGATATTTTAAAATGGACTGGAATGGGTGAATTTAACTCAGATGACCATTATATCTACTATTGTGGACAAGAATCCCTTACAAGAAATGGAGTAGCCCCCATAGTCAACAAAAGAGTTCAAAATGCAGTACTTGGATGCAATCTCAAAAATGACAGAATGATCTCTGTTCATTTCCAAGGGAAACCATTATCACAGTAATCCAGGTCTTTGCCCCAACCGCTAATGCCAAAGAAGCTCAAGTTGAATGGTTCTATGAGGACCTATAAGACCTAGAACTAACACCAAAAAAAAGTTGTCCTTTTCATCATAGGGGATTGGAATACAAAAGTAGGAAGTCAAGAGATATTGGAATAACAGGCAAGTTTGGCCTTGGAGTACAGAATGAAGCAGGGCAAAGGCTAACAGAGTTTTGCCAAGAGAATGCACTGGTCAGAGCAAACACCCTCTTCCAACAACACAAGAGACGACTCTACATGTGGACATCACCAGATGGTCAATTCAGAAATCAGATTGATTATATTCCTTGCAGCCAAAGATGGAGAAGCTCTATACAGTCAACAAAAACAAGACCGGGAACTGACTGTGGCTCAGATCATGAACTCCTTATTGCCAAATTCAGACTTAAATGGAAGAAAGTAGGGAAACCACTAGACCATTCAGGTATGACCTAAATCAAATCTCTTATGATTATACAGTGGAAGTGACAAATGGATTCAAGGGATTAGATCTGTTAGAGTGCCTGAAGAACTATGGACAGAGGCTCGTGACATTGTACAGGAGGCAGGGATCAAAACCATCCCCAAGAAAAAAAATGTAAAAAGGCAAAATGGTTGTCTGAGGAGGCTTTACAAATAGCTTAGAAAGAAGAGAAGTGAAAGGCAGAGAAGAAGAGGAAAGATATACCCATCTGAATGCAGAGTTCCAAAGACAAGGAGAAATAAGAAAGCCTTCCTCGGTGATTAATGCAAAGAAATAGAGGAAATGATAGAATGGGAAAGAGATCTCTTCAAAAAAATTAGAGATACCAAGGGAACATTTCATGCAAAGATAGGTACAATAAAGGACAGAAATGGTATGGACCTAAGAGAAGCAAAACATACATTGCCAAGAAGTTTGGAAAACTCAGCAGTGGCCACAGGACTGGAAATGGTCAGTTTCATTCCAATCCCAAGGAAAGGCAATGCCAAAGAATCTTCAAACTACCACACAGTTGCACTCATTTCCCATGCTAGCAAAGTAATGCTGAAAATTCTCCAAGCTAAGTCTTCAACAGTATGTGAACTGAACCAAGAACTTCCAGATGTTCAAGCTGGATTTAGAAAAGGCAGAGGAACCAGAGATCAAATTGTCAACATCCATTGGATCATAAAAAAACAAGAGAATTCCAAAAAAGCATGTAATTCTTCATTGACTACACCAAAGCCTTTGACTGTGTGGATCACAACAGACCAATAGACCGTGTTTTCCCTTTTTTCATGGAATGGGTTGCAATTCTGTCTATCTGTTGCCTCCCGTCACCTTAGCTGTCAAGCCTATCAGGGAAGTCACAAAGTTCTCGCCTCCAATTTTCCGAGCTTGAGAGGGGAGACTTTGGGGGCAGGCCAGCCCTGTTGGAAAGCTTTCACAGGTAGTGATTTCAACAGTGCTTTGTAAGTAACTGGTAGAGTGCAGGTTCAGGTTTGACTTTGGGCTGCCTTGTCTATAAAATGGGGCTGATACTAACCACACAGCGTCCCTGGTTGGGTTGTTGTTGATATGAGCAACAAGAAATGTGTGGTGAGGTTTCTATGCTCTGTGTGGAGCGTGGTGTGCTCCTAATAAATAAAAATTTCCAGAAACTGATGGTAGAGTACAAAATTCAATAAGACATATTTCCTGCCCTTGAACTCAGGAGAAAGCAGGTGAAAGAGGTGAAGCCGGATTCACAGCTCAGTCGTGCATTTTGTCTTGGCTGCTATGATATCACAAAGGATTCACACTGGGAAAGTGCATGGCCCAACCAGAAGGTGGTAGGGTCTGAGCTGAGCCTTGTAGGATGAGTGGCAAGGGGGCCAGCAGGTGGTGCAACAAGGAAGGGGGCTTTGGAGGGGCCAAAGGGGCAGCAGAAGCCTTGGTGCCCCACCTCCCCCCTACTGGCTGGCCCAAGGGTGCTGAGAGCGCACTGTTTGCATGGCAAGTAGGCCAGGGAACAGTGGGTGCCGAAAGAAAGAGAGCTGGAGAGGCCTGACCGAGCATGAAAGGTCTGGAGAGCCTTCGGAGGGGGTTAGTTGGGTTAGTGTGTGTGTGGTGTGTGTGTGTTTTTTTTTTTTTTTTTTTAGAATTGTGTTTGGAGATCAGTCTAATAGCTGGAGGGAGTATGGACTGAGGGGCAAGACAGAGGCAGGGAGACCGCTAGGAGGCTGAGGCCATTTGCTGGTGACACATGGTAACGCTGTGAGCTGGGGCAGAGAAGGAGGGATGATGGCCCAGAGGGTCGGCCTTGATGCAGTCAGTAGGGCCTGGCGGGGCATGGAGTGAGGGAGGGAGGTGTAGCCGAAATCCCAGGCTCCAGCCTAGAGTGATGAGCCAGTGGTCAACTTCTCGGAGTCCCGAGGGAGGCCCTGGTGCTGTTACTTGGATCTCTTTTCTGGCACAGTTCCTCCTGAACACCTAGTTGAGTCTTCTGTAGGGCAGTGGGGCTTCTGCTGCGTAAGAAAGGGAAGAGAAGTTTCTCCAAACTCTCCAGCAGAACCCTAGGGAAGCAGCTGGCCTGCTGTGGAATCCTCTGAAGGCAGAGCAGCCTCCCCCCTGGGAGCCCCAGGAGGCTGCCAGGTCTCAGCTGCAAGGGAGGCTCGCATCCAGCAGGTACAGGGCTGGGTGCGGAGTTGGGACTTCCGAGGGCAATGGTCACCTTGGTGATAGCATGGGAGAGACCTGCTGGGAATGAAGAGATATATGCAGAGGGCATTTTTTTTTTTACAAAGCGTCACGGCCATACCGAGCTGGTGGGAGAGCAGTAGTGACATCTGGACAATTCTGGTTAGATGAGACCCCGCAGGATTACGCCAAGCCTTCTCGAAGTTGGTAAACTTGGTAAAATGCGCGGGGACCTCGAACTGGCAGAGTGACTGTTGTAATTGGCATTTCGCTCTCAGCCTCGGGAAAAAGCGCAGCGCTTCGCGGCTCCACCAGGGGGCAGGAGAGGTCACATTACACAGATAGAGAATTTAAAAAAAAATCCCCAAACTTTTTCCTAAAATCTGTGTTCTTCCTCCTGAAACCGAATCCTCCAGCTGCGGTGTCCCAGGCGCCCGCCCCTCGCCCGCCGCGTCTCCTGGCGTCCCTGCCCTCGCCCTGCGCTGTCCGCGCGCCTCCAACCCGCGGCCCCCAGCGCCTCCGCCCCGACCCCTCGCCCTGAAGATGAAGATTTGGCGCTGCTGGGTCTTCTGCTGATACATGAAGCCTTGGAGGATGGTGAGTGGCTCTGGGTGGACGGCATCCCGGCTTGTGCCCTGACTTTGCCCTGGGTCCCCCATCCCCCGTGGTCCTGCAGGTCTTCCTACCGGCTCAGGATTCACTCCCTGCCCCGTGCACCTGCCCCCGTCCTAGGAGGGTCCCCTTACCTCCCTCTCTCCACTCCCCTCGGAGCCCCTGGAATAGTGGTAGCTGCCCCGACCCCTTAGAATCCCCACCAGAACGGCTCCAGCGCTACTGAAAAGCCCCGGGCAGCTGGCAAACGGAACATCCCCGGGCAGCGCCTGGTCCAGCCCCCAGTGTCAACGTGTCGGTCTGGGAGGTGGCGCAGGGCGGCTGATCACTTCCAGCGCGCGCCTGCGCGCGCGCAGCGTTCTCCCCGGGATTTTCTGTTGGTGAGGCGGGATGCCACCCAAGCTGAGCCTTTTGCAAAAATCGAAGGGTCCTCCTCCATCTGCAGCCCTAGATGTGTTTCCTATACCAACAGGAGCTTAAATCCTGCAAGACGTGCCTAAGTTTTACAACAGACATGTCTGGGTATCAAACCTTTTCCCAAACTTCTCAAAAACCCACAACTGTTATGCTTTTGATCTGACTGTAGGGGAGGCGATGAAGCAAATGGGTTTTTGGACAATATGGGGGTCCTTGTGCCGCTGCACTTTTTTGAATGTGTGCCTGTTCTGAGCCCACCCTGTTATTGTAGACTCACAACTACAGGGCCAGACTGTGTGTGTGCATTGTTGGGATCTGAACTGATTTTTCTGTTTCTCCATCTGTTATCTATGGTTCTGTTGGCCTTTAATTGTTTGGGGAGCTCTGTTGTTTTTTCATTGGAGTTACCTATACAGTATATTTTACATCTGGTACATCCTGGTATCCTGAAATTTCCCTTGGAATTCTGCTCTGCAGTCACTATTTTTGCTAGTTTGGATTGAAAAGCAGCTTTTATGGTTATGCAACCTTCGGCTGGAGCCAGCTCACCTAGCTCACATTTTATCCACCACTCAGTCCAGACCAATTCCTTTCTTTCCCCGTGACAGTAGAAACATTTGCCAGAAAATACCACACTTTGGTTTGCAAAGTCTAAAATGGTTGTGGACTTGAAGTTGAATGTGAAGCTCCTTAAGCCTAGAGCCTGGCTGGATAAAGAGTAGGCAAAGCTTCTCTGCAGGGGTGGGGCAGGGGTGGGGGAACAAGTCCTCTTTGCCTACAGATCAGTTGGCTTGAGTAAAATGTAATATTAAATTGCTCCTGCCAGGTCCTTGCTTGTGATCACTGAAGCAATGGGAACGCAGTATTTGGTATCACTTTTTGAATAGGGCAAGAGATGGTCAGACAAAATAGTTTCAAATGGCCCATTCGCTGGGTTACAAGTTCACCCAAAATGCCTGCTGCAGAGGCTCAGGAGGCTGAGTCAGCCACTGGTTCCTGAATCTGTCTTGGCTAGTGTGTGCCCAGACCATGATTACAAATAGCTGCTTGAATCTGTTAGCATCCGTTTAAGTCAAATGTAAGTCATACAAACAATATAGATTTATGAGACAATCAGAAAAAATGGAACACAGACTGAATATTTTATAAGAAATAATTTTAGGTGTGATGATAGCACGGTGGCTTAGTTTTTAAAAATACAGTATAAACTACTTATGAATAAAATGTTGAACATATTATTTTTAGGGAGTCCATGGAAAGATCCACTCCAGAACTATTGCCTGGAAAATCCCATGGACAGAAGAGCCTGGTAGGCTACAGTCCATGGGGTCACAAAGAGTCGGACACGACTGAGCGACTTCACTCACTCACTCACTCACTCACTCAATATGAAGGCATATATGTATACAGAGAGGAAATGTAAACTAGTTTATAATCTTATGGTTTCACTTCTGTTTGGTGTCTTTGTTTTCCATCTTTTTGGTCATGAGAACTGAATGAATTTCACCTGTTTCTAGACTGGAGCGTTTACCTATCCCTGTTTTAAAGTACTAGTATTTGTCACGCCATAGAATGTCATTAGTTTTGACTCAAGGAAAAAACTGACCAAATTCCTGAAAATATGGACTGTGAAAAGTATTAATGTGCCATTTCATTTCTTGAAAATAAAATACAAGTCAGTAAATATTTCAACATAGTAATTTCTATGTTAATGAGTAATTTTTGTTAATCATAAAAATCTGGAAAGCATAGAAATACACAGAAAAGTGAATCATTTCTTTTTTTTGCCTTTTTTCCCCTATTTTAATGCATATTTACATTGTTGTTGTTTAGTCACTAAGTTGTGTCTGAATTTTGTGATCCCATGGACTGTAGTGCACCAGGCTCCTCTGCCCATGGGATTTCCCAGGCAAGAATACTGGAGTGGGTTGCCATTTTTTCCTCCAGAGGATCTTCTCAACCCAGGGATCGAACCCAGGTCTCCTGCATTGGTCCTTTAATTTTGAACACATAATTAGAAAAGTAAGTCTGCTTCTGTAAAGTATGTAAGTTTCTCTAAAGCTTTATGTTGTCTCAAGTTTGAGTTATCGTGAGGCTGGCTGGGACCAGGGTAAGGTCACTGAGAGTAGCCTCAGCGGGCAGTCCTTCTGGTGCCAGCCTCTGATTGACGGGTCAGGGTATGGTGCATTACTGGGTCAACCCAAAGTAGAAGCTGCAGGCACAGGCCCTTGACTCAACTTCTCCCCACCGCCTTTCGGTCTGGCTGATCACTTCTAGGAGAGGCTTCCAATAGTAAAAGGATTCCCTGTAAGCGTTTAGTGGGTGTACATCTGCTCTAACCCAGGCAAGCTGGCCTGGCCTAATTCTAAAATGCTTTAGGGACTTCCCTGGTGGTCCAATGCTTGCAACTCTCCTTCCATTGCAGAGGGTGAGGGTTCTATCCATGATCAGGGAGCCAAGATCCCACATGCCTTGGGGCCAAAAGAATAGCCAAAGCATAAAACAGCAGCAATGTTGTAACTAATTCAATACTTTAAAAAATAATGAGAAACTTTTAAACACTTTAAATTTTTAGAAGTAATATTATTTCTTCCATGAAGACTAGAAGCTGGAAGGGCATGTCACTTTTGTAACATCGAAAGTGACGCATGAAACAGTTAAGATAACTGCTCAAGATTTTACTGAGAGCGGGATGTGGCTCACCGCACCCGATCTTCAGTCTTTATATGGAATACGTGCCATGGTGTTTATTGATATAGTGCTGCTATTTTTACATTAAAGAGTACAAGAGCACAGGTACTAGCAACTTTTTATATCTGCATATTTTATCCAATGTTGGGAGCAAATAATAAAGTATAAATATTATAAAAATATGCAGTTTTGTCAATCTCATGCCAGACCCTCGATTGATTCTAATTAGATCTTCAGTCTAACGTGGGTTTATTTTTGGTCCTGTGAAGGTTCTCTTTCTGGGAAAACTAAAGAGATTCTTTATAATGTGAGGGCAGAACAGCCAGATCTCTGAGAAAGTTAGGGGCCAACACTGACAGTGATGATCTAACCAGGACTCCATCACTTCTGTGACTCAATTTATTCCTTGGGAAAAGAGTAAAATCTAGTTCAAAAAGCTTTACAATGAAAAAAGAATCATAAAGATTCTCATTGTTTATGAGTGCAAATAATGAATGTTTTGAAGCGTTTAGGATCTTAGCCTACACATTTAATATCCAAAATCATCTCTGATCCTTAGAGATAAAAAAGATAAGTTTAATTTTCTTTATCATGACTCTAAGCGAATGGACATTCCTCTTTGTACATCCTTCTTTTAAAAAAAAATACCTTTTTATTTTGTATTAAGGTATAGTCAATTAACACTGTTGTGATAGTTTCAGGTGGATAGCAAAGGGACTCAGACATACGTATCCATGTATCCATTCTCCTCCAAACTCCCCCCCAGCCAGGTTGCCATGTAACATTGAGCAGCGTTCCCTGTGTTACACAGTAGGACCTTGTTGGTTATCCATTTTAAATACAGCAGTGTGTTGTACACCTTTCTATTAAAATCATTCTTTTGGGTGTTTATTTATGGATCTGTTTCTCTGATGTAATAAACTCCTGAGGTCAGGGGCAAAAAAGAGAGAAGTGCGCCAGCCAGAGCAGCAGCAGGAGCCCGGGGATGGGTGGCTGTCCCTGGGCAAGACTGTGAGGCCTTTACCTCTTGGGGCTCGTTATCCAATGAAGCGGATGGGTAATCAAGAAAAGGTAACATTTCAGGAACCGACAGTGGACCTGAAGAATCAGCGATCAGGGTGTTTTAGTTTCCTAGAATTGCTGTAACAGCACGAACTAAGACACTCCAAGTTCATCCTCACCCAATTCTAGGGGCTGGAAGTCTGAAATCAGGATGCCAGCAGGGCCATGTCACCCCGAGACTCTGGGCCAAAGCCTCCCTTGCCTCTGCTGAGCTTTGGCTGCGGCCGGTGGTCCTTAGTGTTGCTTGGCTTGCAGCCACGTCACCCTAACCTCTGCTCTTGTTGTCACCTGGCCATCCTGTCCCTCTGCGTGTCTTTGTCTGGCATTTTCCTCTGTGTGGGGGTCTCTTCTTCTAAGGACACTGACATTTTGGATTAGATTTTTGGCCCTAATGACCTCATCTTAATTGATGATGTCTGCAAAGATCCTACTGCCTAATAAGGTCACATTCACTGGTACTGGGGCTTCAGTTCAGTTCAGTCGCTCAGTCGTGTCCGACTCTTTACGACCCCATGAATCGCAGCACACCAGGCCTCCCTGTCCATCACCAACTCCCAGAGCTCACTCAGAGTCATGTCCATCGAGTCCGTGATGCCATCCAGCCATCTCATCCTTGGTCGTCCCCTTCTCCTCCTGCCCCCAATCCCTCCCAGCATCAGGGTCTTTTCCAATGAGTCAACTCTTCACATGAGGTGGCCAAAGTACTGGAGTTTCAGCTTTAGCATCATTCCTTCCAAAGAAATCCCAGGGTTGATCTCCTTCAGAATGGACTGGTTGGATCTCCTTGCAGTCCAAGGGACTCTCAAGAGTCTTCTCTGGGGCTTAGGACTTCAGTTTTCTCTTTCTGGGGACACAGTTCACCCTGTAAGACGAGGGAAGAGGATCGGAGGGATGAGGAGGGCAGCGTGGGCAGGAGGGTCAGAGGCTGGCTGAGAGGGTGGAAGCAGGGGCTGCATGTCTGAAAGAGCCCTGAAGCCAAGGGAGTGGGTGTCCTGGTGGCTCGTGTGACTGAAGGACTTGAGGTGTAAACCGCCTTGCAGGGCTTTATTCTAAATTAGATGAAAGTCACTGGAGGGTCTCCAGTGGAGGATTTATGGTCTGATTTATATTTTCAAAGGTTAGCATGCTTAGGTAGAAGTCAGGAACTTGCATAGGGGGCTGTTTTAATAGTCTAGGTGAAAGTGACTTGAAACAGGGTGGTTGCCATGGAAGCAGGGAGGAGAGCCTGCGTTGGGGGTCTATCCTGAGGGCAACGCCCAGAGGATTCACTGCTGGACTGGAGGTGGCTTTGGACAGAAAGAAGAGAATCGTGTGTGACTCAAGAGATTTACGTCCTGAGCCACTGGGTGAGTAGAGTTGCTGTTTACCGATAAAGGCACACTGGGGGAGGAGCCGATTTGAAACGGCATCTGGAGTTCAGTGCAGACACATCCAGCTTGAGACAACTGCTACCTTCCGAGTGGCGAGTGGCGGTGCGGAGTAAGTGATGGAATATTCAGATCTGGGTTTAGAGGTGAAGTGAGGACAGGAACAAGGGAGCTCTCAGCATAGAAATGCTTTTAGTGCCAAGGGGACCGGGTGAGGCTGCTTAGAGATGGAGTGTCATTAGAGATGGGGAGGAGTTGTGAGGGTTCAGCCCTTTAGACTCAGATCAGGCTGAAAAGGAAGATGAGTGAGTCTGCCAGACAGAGAAGCAAGGCAGTACCATGTCCTGGGAGTCCAGCAAATAGTGTTCAAGAGAGAGTGCTCATTTTGCATGGAGCTTCCCTGGTGGCTCAGTTGGTAAAGAATCCACCCGCAGTGCAGGAGACCTGGGTTTGATCCCTGGGTCAGGAAGATCCCCTGGAGAACGGAATGGTAACCCACTCCAGTATTCTTGCCTGGGAAATCCCATGGACAGAGGAGTTGAAGGGCTACAGTCCATGGTGTCACAAGAGTTAGACACGACTTAGTGACTAAACCACCACCTCAAACTAATATCTCAATTGAGCTGTCAATTACATCTCACTTTTTAAAAGTGTGATAAACTGTGTTCTAATGGATGCTCTGAAGAAAACATGTTTTGATCTAAGGTTTTTTATCCTGAAATAGAAGTATCTAATTCTTAGAAGTTGCTCTTTTAAGAAAGCAGTACTTTAAGCAATGATCCGGAGGGTATTTTGGAGTGGAATTCCAGACAGGGTAAGGAAAAGAGGCTCTCACGGTTCTGCATTTTCATCTCCCTGTTGTCATTGCCTTCTCAACTGCTCAGATTTGTTCTCAGAAAAGTATATGTGCACCTATGGGGTGTTTTGGAGAAGGCAATGGCACCCCACTCCAATACTCTTGCCTGGAAAATCCCATGGACAGAGTGGCCTGGAAGGCTGCAGTCCATGGGGTCACTGAGGGTCGGACACGACTGAGCGACTTCACTTTCACTTTTCACTTTCCTGCATTGGAGAAGGAAATGGCAACCCACTCCAGTGTTCTTGCCTGGAGAAC
This sequence comes from Aepyceros melampus, assembly GCA_006408695.1. Lineage (NCBI taxonomy): Eukaryota > Metazoa > Chordata > Mammalia > Artiodactyla > Bovidae > Aepyceros > Aepyceros melampus. The sequence goes on from SJXQ01008112.1 coordinate 376,239, forward strand.
CCCAGGAACGGGGGAGCCTGGTGGGCTGCCCTCTTTGGGGTCGCACAGAGTCGGACACGACTGACGCGACTTAGCAGCAGCAGCAGCATGGGGTGTTTCATGGGGAATGGGAGAATGAGAGTGGGGTACTCAGTTGATACAGCTGGTTGGGGAGGCCCCTCAGCTACCCAGCAGATTTATCGTGTGGAGGTTTGGGTACTGCTCTTGGGTCAGATCTTCCTGCCCGTGGGGAGAGACAAGTGAACAGTGACAGGTCTTTGATGTGAATGGCTGTGTCTACACGAGTCCATGTCAGGGATTCTTCTAATGAATTTTATTTTCTCCTCTCAGACAATCTGATTGAATTAGAGGTTGATAGTCAGGTCACCTTTACTGAATAAGCTTTGACGGCAATCAGTCCTCAGCAAATGCTGAAGAGCTACGGTCCTTGGTCCTGCGTCCCTCTGGTGTGCAACACTTATTCATTTTGGAAACTGTGTTGACCAGCGTCTCCTCACTTGGGGATTGAAATGTATGCCTTGGAAAAGCATCTCCAGCCCTTCCAGAAGGGTTGTGCCCTCATCCTAGGCGTCGGGTTCTGTTTGACTTGGAACTCCTTGTCAAAGCCCAGGACCTAACAAACAAAGAAACCACTTAGCCATGCTGTGCCTGCGATTCATGCAAATAAAGTGAAAAGCTAATCTCAAGTGAACTGAAAGCAACAACGTGAACCAGAGAAGACTTGAGACCTGGCTTTCCACTGGCTTCTTAGTAACCTGAGGTTAGCCTCTTGGCATTGGTGATCTCAATTTTTTCACCTGTAAGTTATGGAAAATAGTGAGCTTCTCCGCCTTCATCACAAGCTTATCATGGAGTTCACCCGAGACATTACAAGACAACCACAGAACAACAGGCAGCAGTCACTGGCACGCACTTACTGTGAGGGCTAGAGATGCTTTTCCAAGGCATACATTTCAATCCCCGAGTCAGCAGACGCTGGTCAACACAGTCTCCAACACTAGTCTCTCAGCACTTTAAACATTTAAGATTAAATTTAAACATTTAATGTCCCAAACAATCCCCATTATTAGTTATTCCCAATAAATCCCCGATAATGACTAAATCCCTGATAATGACTAATCCCCGATAGTTGTTATTACCATATAATTCTCAATTTACAGGTGAGGAAACCAGGAGGGTTACTTCCTAATGTGACACAGTTGGGAAGTGAATAATGACTTTAGGACCTGAAGTCTATAATGATATTTAATGGTTTTTTAAAATTTTATCATTCATTACTCTATAGAATATACTGTGATCTCAAAAATAAAATGGTAATGAACTTTCACTTTTATGTATCTGTTACCGAACAGGGTTCTTTGTCTTCTCCAAGCAATAGAAATTGAGTAGAGGTCAGACAGAAATTTTAGGCAAGGCTTTACTGGGGCTCCTAATGCAGCAGGGAAAGCGAGAACAAACAACGTTCCTTTCTTACTGGTTCCCTGAGAAGGAGCGGGGGGGTGGTGAGGGAAGGCGTTAAACTTGCTTCTTATATGAGCTGAGGGTAGGGGTGTGTCCAGGGTGGCCTGAGAGGTGACTTAGGGGTTTTGCCCACCTCTTAGGTGGTGTTTGTGCAGGGGGCATGCACAGTACTCTGCTTTTGCTCTTCAAAAGTGGCATTTGGGTCTTTTTGGCCTCTTTGTATCTTTTGTCCAGAATTTGTCCCAACTGGGCACGCATGCAGTTATTTTAAGCCCCATACAGTTTCTTTGTATTTTGTTGCTCAAGGAGTGAAGAGGTGTGTCCAGGTGCAAGCATTGTATCACTGCACAAAGGGTCCAGGTTCCAGTCCCTCCCAACTCTAGGAGACTCTACACCCTTATTCTTAAGGAGTAAGGGGCTGAAGGTCTTGTTTGCAACTGCTTCCTGCTGGATGGGGCCGCAGACCCTAGCCTATCCCTGATGTGTAAAAGCTCCTCACAGACAGTTCAGTGACTTCTAGGGACCTGGGCCACCCTCCACGGGAATGGGCTGAACTCCTTGAGCCATTATGAGCCGAACTTCAAACCGTTAGAGCCTGGAAGAAACAAGTTTAACCAGAAGGTTGAACAAACAAGGGCTAAAAGGAGAACGACAATAGCCATTGAAAGGCCTAGAAAGGGAAGGAACCAAGTTAACTTTGGGCTGCCTTAACTGTTGAGCAGACAAGGAAGGCAGTGTCACGCCTGCCAAAATTATGGAGCCAATCTGCCTGGGCTTCTATTTCCTTAATATTAAATTTTACCTGTCCTGTCGCACTGATCCAAGTGCAGCAGGGAGTACTAGTTATCACATTAACTCTGCCTTCTTCTGCCAGAAGTTACTTGAGGCCCAGATGATTGTCAAGAACCACATCAACTAAGGAAACAAGAGGTCCCAAGTCCCATTAAGGCTTCTCATAGGAGCCCACCCACGGCCTCATGTACTCATCTGTTGATGGTGCCTGTCTTCTGAGTAGATGTCTCAGATTTCCACTGGTTCACAGATGTATTTTACTTCTGTTGTGACATGCGGGGTTTCTGGAGGTAAAACCTTTAGTCTGGACAAGTGTATCCAACTCGATATCCCTTGCAGTTTGACAGCAGTGGAGTGGCTATAACTACTTTATAGGGACTCTTCCATTCTGACTATAGTTGATCTTCAGGGGACCTGTCTTTCCAGGTTTTGAGAACAACTTAGCCCCGAGGTTAATTTCTGAGGACTGCTCTTTCCTCTCTAGTTTCAGTGGAAGCTGGCAGTGTCTTGGGGACGTAGTCCTGGATCGCCTTCTGAACTTGTCCTCGATTAATAGTCTGTCTCAGGGCCTGGCTCAGGCCCTCACCCAGTAGAATGTCTGCAGTAAGAAAGGGCTTCCCGGAGATGATTTCAAATGTGCTAAAATCTCAGACCATTCCTGGGTGCTACGCGGACCATGAGGATGCAAGAGGAAGCAAGTTGGTCCAGGGCTCGTGAATTTCTCGGCAGAGCTTTGCTAAGGATCTCTTTAAAGTAGGGCTCCTCTCCCTACCTTCCCTGAAGATGGGGGTGCCAAGAGGTATGCAGCTTGTAGTCTGTCTCCAGGGCTGCTGTGAGCCCCTCTGTGATTTGGGCTATAAAAGAGGGTCCGTTATCACTCTGGAGGGACTCTGGAAGTTCAAACTGAGGAATTATTTCTTGTAGAAGAAGCCTACAGACTTCCATAGCTTAGATCTGATAGGGAAGGCTTCAGCCCATCCTGTGACATTATCAGCAAACACCCTGAAGATACTTACATCCTGATCATGGGGCATTTGGGTGAACTCTAACTGCCAGTCTTCTCCCTGGAAAGGTCCCTTGGTGATGGATTGGCCTGAGTGACGAAGCAGGGATTGGATGGGTATGTGGGTTCTTGAAGAAGTGAAGTCGCTCAGTCGTGTCTGACTCTTTGCGACCCCATAGACTGCAGCCTACCAGGCTCCTCAGGCCATGGGATTTTCCAGGCACGAATACTGGAGTGGGTTGCCATTTCCTTCTCCAGGGTTCTTTCCTACCCAGGGATCGAACCTGGGTCTCCCGCATTGGAGGCAGATGCTTTACTCTGGGTTCTTGGTGGCGCATAAATCACAGGCACGTGTTACTTGTTATATTGTTCTTTTAAGCTCTTTGCCTGAAAAATTCTTCTCCATCAAGGCCTGTAGCACATCCATCCCGTGGGGGTGGCGTCAGGCAAGCTCTTGGTGAGTTTCTGTTGTTGGGCCTCGAGGATTAGAACCTTGTCCTCCTTTTTATACAGCCTGCACTTCCCTTCTCATAGCCCCATTTCTCAACGTGTTTCTGTTCTTGTGGGGGATACTGGGGGAGTCTATAGAGTTCAGGGCGCTAATCATTAGAGCCAAAACTTGTTCAAGTTCCTGTAGGTGAGTGGCTTGTTTTGCAGTTGAACAGCTCTGCTTTACCGTTGCCCACCAAAGATTCCTCCCCCTGATGGCCCCCACAGTGGGTTACTGTTCCCTGGGTCGGAAGCTCTGAGAGTGTGTGTGTGTGTGTGTGTGTGCTCGCGTGTATGTGTGTGTTAGTCAAAGTCATGTCCAACTCTTTGCGACCCCATGGACTGCAGCCCGCCAGGCTCCTCTGTCCTTGGGATTCTCCAGGCAAGGATTCTGGAGTGGTAGCCATTCCCTTCTCCAAGAAACCTTCTAAACCCAGGGACCAAACCGAAGTCTCTCACATTGCAGGTAGATTCTTTACCATCTGAGCCACCAGGGAAACCTTTCATGGGGAAATTTTTAGCAATTAACATTTCTCTTTCTTTCCAAATGGCAGCATAAGTATGTAGCACGTGGAACCCATATTTGGAGTCAGTAAGCATATTTAATTTTTTATCCTTCCCTAATTGCAGAGCTATCATTAATGCAATTAGTTCAGCCTTCTGAGCTGATGTGTGGGGTGGCAGGGCCTTGGCTCCTATTCTATTCATCTAGGCTAACAGTGGCACACGTGGCCTTTTGGGTTCCTATTTCAACAAAACTGCTGCCATCAGTAAACCGTCTGACCTCAGGCTGTGAGGAGTTTCATCTAGAAGATCAGACCTACTGGAGTAAGATTGTCCTATGGTCTCTGTACACTGATGTGCTAAGTCTCTACTCTCCACTGGGAGTTCCTGGCTTTAAGGTCTCACGTATCTTTAAGGTGAGCTTCCCTGATAGCTCAGTTGGTAAAGAGTCCGCCTGCAATGCCGGAGACCCCAGTTTGATTCCTGGGTTTGGAAGATACCCTAGAAAAGGGATAGGCTACTCACTCCAGTATTCTTGGACTTCCCTTGTGGCTCAGCTGGTAAAGAATCCACCTGCAATGTGGGAAACCTGGGTTCAATCCCTGGGTTGGGAAGATCCCCTGAAGAAGGGAAAGGCTACCCACTCCAGCATTCTGGCCTGGAGAATTCCATAGACTGTATAGTCCATGGGTTCGCAAAGAGTCGGACATGACTGAGCGATTTTCACTTTCACTTCTTTAAGGTGATATTGGAGGCGTCCATTGGAGGGGCCTGGTATCTTGTTAACCCTCCTCCAGTTAACCAGTGTGTCCTTTGACCTCCAGGGTGCCAGGGTCTCTGCAGTCAAAGGCACAATAATAGTGAGAGTCTGGATAAAGAGAATTATTTTAAAAATGCAGCTTTGAAGTCCAGACTAGAAATACTGGGCGCTTCCTGAACCTTGGGGAGGAAGGTGTGCAATTTTGGCACCAGTGGGGGAATAGGGATGACGGCTTCACTCACTGCTCATGCGTCTTGAACAAACTGACACTCCCCGTTACGCTTGTGAAGAGGGAGGATCAGGGTGTTGCAGGGGATGGGCAGGGGCTGATGAGCCCATGTTTTAGGAACCTGCTGAGCAGCAGTTGGATTCCCCTCAGGGCCCCGTGGGCTTTAAGGGATATTGTTGCTTCCAGAGGTATTTTCCCAAGGCCTTAACCTTATATTATTAGGGGGGCCACATTTTGCCCTTCCTGGTACTGAGGTATCCCAAACTGCAGGATCCGTCTGTTCTCTCATGTCTCGCCATCAGTATTCTGATGCCCAACAGTGGGTCTTCTAGGGCTACTGATAAATGCATTCTCTGCTCGGATTCTTGACATCCTCGGACTTCACCCTGTCCTAAAAAACATACCAGCTCCTAACTTATTCAGCAGATCTCTCCCAAGGAGGGGGACAGGGCATTCTGGCATATATAAGAGGGAGTACTAATAATTGTGTTGTCCTGGAGTTTAGGTTGAACACTATACCGTAACAGGACTAGCCCTCCTTTCTTGTATTGCCCATGTGTCTAGATTACAGAGAAGCTCACAGATGGTTACACAGGACCTAAACCTTTCTCAGCTACTGACTGGTAAAGTGAGGGATATAATATGTAGGGTTTTAAAACTCTTCAGTTCTGCTCCTTTGTTCTATATGATTGTCATTCCCCTTGTATAATCCAGCAGTTACTGTAATAGTGCCTCATAAAAAGGACTTAGAAATGTATTCAAGAAATGATAACCAGAGCAGTCATACTATGCAGAACAGTTTAAAATATGCTTTAACACAGCTAGGTAAACAACTGTATATCTGATATCTGAGTTCATAGCCACCTTAATTTCATTTTTTGTCTAAACAAATTACTTTATACTAAATGGGGAGGCCATCAGTTTGAACAGTTATCTTAAGGCAGAATAATAGTTTTTGATGGAAAAATCTATCAGATTTCTTTCAACAGAAAAGAGATGTAAGATAGGAAATTTCTTTATATCTTGCATTAAAGGAGCTGGAAAATGATTTTAAAGATTTTAGTAGTCCACTGTGGCTCCTTTTCTGTGTGTGAAAGAACTTCCCTGGTGGCTCAGATGGTAAAGAACCTGCCTCCAAAATAGGAGACCTGGGTTCAATCCCCAGATCGAGAAGATCCCCTGGAGAAGGGAATGGCAACTCACTCCAATATCCTTGCCTGGAGAATTCCATGGACAGAGGAGCCTGGTAGGCTATAGTCCATGGGATTGCAAAGAGTCGGACACACCTTTGTGTATACTGAACTGTAACTAGTAATGATAGACCTGATCCTTAGGCAAGGGAGATGTTAAACACCTTGCCTTAGGCCGTCCATCAGCTCCTGTCATGGTTGGAGAGGAAGCCAGCCGGCCAAGTCAGAACAGAGCAGTGTCTGCAGGAAATTCAGTTCTCCTGCCTGCCAACACCTGAGGCTCCGCTGGAGCGATGAGGATGGATGGAGTGGGATCTGGAGCCCGGCAGGCACTCCAGCCCCGTTGGTGTGCGGGGAGTTCTTGTCCAAGAGATTGGAGCTGGGCCAGTAGGGGTGGCCCCTCCGGCGCCCACTGGGGGCGCTCAGGACCTTCCCCGCTCCAGGGCCCCTCCTGCTGACAAAAGGCGCCCTGGTTTGGGCCCAGGTGGCTTCTTGGTGGTCCCTCCAGCCTTCTCGACCCTCCAGGGTCTCTTGGAGGTGGTGGGTGAATCAGAGAGGCCAGAAGCCGAGTTTCCTTTCTTAGCCTCTTGCCCTTCCTGGCCTCCTTCCTCCCTTAAGTCTCAGTTGGCGCAGACCTCGAAGGCCTCCTCTGCTAAAGTTGACAGCGGGGCTTGGGGCCCAGCCTCAAGCTTTTGTAATTCCCTCCAGGTATCAAGCATAGGTTGGGTGATAGAACGCGTGGCCAGTGGTGTCCTCCCCTCTGCGGACTTAGGGTCTGTGTGGGTGTCTTTCCTGAATGCCTTTGTCTCCTGGCTCAGGAACACTGCTGAGTTTTTGTCTTTTTCCTGTGCAACCTCTTGGATCTTATCATAATCTACAGGTTTTACCATACACCTTTTCATTCCTTCCGACAGACAAGTAATATCATGTCTCATCCTAGCCGCGGCCTGCACAATCTGCATAGTCCTGGTGTGGGTCATGATCTGGGATGGCATCGCCACCCGCCTGGTGGATTTGGTGACCAGTGTGGATTGGGGGCCAGGAGGCCAGCTGCGTGTTCCCTGGCCTTTCTCAGTATATGCTCCTTTTTACCCGAGATACAACAGTGGGCCAGGATAACCGTGATGTCCTGCCAGGTGGGGGCTTCCCAGGTGGAGCTCAGGGGTAAAGAATCGCCTGCCAAGCAGGAGACGTGCGTTCAATCCCCGGGTCAGGAAGATCCCCTGGAGGAGGGCATGACAACTCACTCCAGTATTCTTGCCTGGAGAATTCCATGGACACAGGGGCCTGGCAGGGCTATGGGGTCACATAGGATCAGACACAACTGAGTGACTAAGCCTGCCAGGTGAGAGTGAATGCCAGCCCAGCCCCAGCCTGGCAGCTTCATCCTTCAGCTTGTCTGGGTTCTCTGAGAACCTGGCAAACCTCTCCTTACAGAATAACCCGATTAGTTTAGGATCTCTATTTGGAAAGTTCCAGGAGCCCTTCGAAGCACCCCAAAGTTAGCTGGAGATCAAAAAGAACTTTGTATTTGACCTTGGGTTAGTCTGTCGGACATTTTTAAAAGTTTTAAAGCACCCAGTCAGATAGGATCATAGGTATCTGTGAAACAATGCTTATTCTGTGAGCTAAGATGGGGGAGAAAAAGATTTTAAAAAATAAATACAGATCACTTAATGGCATAGAAACTCACACAGCCTGATATCAAAAGTACGCCAGGAAAACGTTTTTCTCTTATGAGAAAGAGAAGTCAAATTCAGTCCTGCATAAGCCTACTCTTAGAAAAATCCGTTTATCTGATTAAATTTAATCCAACCTTAGGAGACTCTGACCACATACAAAATTCTTTTCTCAGTGTTCCTCTTCTGCAAACCTCCTGCCATTTCTGTAGTCATACTTTTTACCTTATTCTTTCCCCATTCAGAAAAGTGAAGAGTGAAAGTCACTCACTCACTCACTCGTGTCCAACTCTTTGTGACCCCATGGACTGTATAGTCCATGGAATTCTCCAGGCCAGAATACTGAGGTGGGTAGCCTTATCCCCTTCTCCAGGGGATTTTCCCAATTCAAGGATCGAACCCAGGTCTCCAGGTCTCCCACATTGCAGGCAGATTCTTTACCAGCTGAGCCACCAGGGAAGCCCAAGAATACTGGAGTGGGTAGCCTATCCCTTCTCCAACGGATCTTCCTGACCCGGAATCGAACTGGGGTCTCCTGCACTGCAGGTGGATTCTTTACCAGCTGAGCTATCAGGGAAGCCCTCCCCATTCAGAAATAGCCAGCAAATCATCCTTTTTTTCTTTCAACAAAAATACGTTTCCATTCCTCATACTTTCTTTTCTGAGAAAACACACATCCTATTTTGCTTAAGCAACCATGAGCTGTCTGCTGCATTAGCATTCTATAGGTTGGTAAAGAACACTTCAGAGTGGCACCAAACATCTTTAGTTTCTCTCTCACAAGAAGACAGAAGGGGGGAAATTAGACCTGTTCAGCAATAATGTCCCTAATATTTTATCTTAGTTCAAATGGCCTGGATAGTCAATGAATTCCTATCATTTAACTTAAGTTGGTTTCAACTTACCAAAATTTGGAGAGACTATTTTAGATGGATGTTTCCAAAATATAATTATTGCTATAGAGTTTACTAAAGAGTTCTTATCCCAGTTATATTTACTTAAAAATTTAATCGTATCAGGTTGACTTCCCTGTTGACAGATTTCATAACAAAAGCAATATGCACTTATTGACTTTCCGTAGCCCGAGGTACAATAAAAGTATTATACTTAATGTCGATCACTCTAAAGTCATTAGAGTGTATTAATGAAATCCACAAGCTTAAGCTAGCTTTAATACCAGATATTAATTAAATATTGAATATTTTCCAGATCACATGAACCCAAAATTATTCTGGTGAGCCTCTTCTATATTTCTGAGAAGATACTTAAGTGCTCAGTTTCCTGGATGCCAATTAAATGCAGCTCATTTGCAAGTTAATTTTTACATGAAGACAGAACCAGAGATCTCATTGTTTTCTTGCTTGAATTGAAAATGCGGCCCCCTCCAACCCCGCCTTTTTTCCCCTTAGTCTGGGAGACCACAGATGAATCAGATAGTTCCTGAGAGCTCAGGCAGGAATAGTTGCAAATGCATGGGAAGGGACATTACAAGCTCCTGTCTTTTCTTTTTGTTCTTTAAAAATCCCACCAAGTCACCTAGGCTGGAGTCTCCAGCAGTGTGGGCTGTTTGTGAGCACGGTGGAGAACTTCAGCCTGGAAATACAATGTCAGCAGAGAATTCCAGGAGAAGTTGGAATTAACATCTCAAACAAAGATGCCAATCACAAACTTAAAGACACAAACTAGAAGCTTGTAGGATGGAGGGGACGGGAGTGCAGGGGTGAGGACTTAGGGAGGAAGACAGAGAAGCTGTGTTCAGTGGTCCCGGAGGTGCCCAGAGGCCCTCCCAGAAGGAGTGTGCCCCGTGTTGAGTGTCTCAAAGTCTGTTACTAACCAGGGTTCTAGGTCTTCTCCAGTTGATAGAAGTGGACTAGAGACCAGACAAGAAATTCTGGCAAGGCTTTACTGGGTCCCTGCTGCAGCAGAGGGCAGCGAGACCAGCAGCAGGTTTCCTTGCTCACTCGCTCCCTGTGGAGGTGGATGCGTGAGTGTATTCCTTGTACGGGGTGAGCGTGTTCCTTGTATGGGGTGAGCGTGTTCCTTGTACGGGGTGAGCGTAGGGGTGCATCCAGGGCTTGGGCTGGAGGGGTAGCTTAGGTGTTTTGCCCACCTCTTAGGTGGTGGTGTGTGCAGAGGGCATGTGCACTACCCTGCTTTGGCTCCAGGTTCTTCAAAAGTGGCTTTTTTGCTCTCTTGGTATCTTTTGTCCAGAACTTGTCCCAGCTGCCCAGGCACACAGTTATTTTTAGTCCCGTACAGTTTCTTTGTGTCTGGTTGCTGGAGGGGAGGTGAGTCAGATGCAAGCATTGCATCACCGCCACTGAGGGCCCCAGGTCCCAGCTGGTCTCATGTCTACAATGTAAATTCTTATATTTTGTAGGCCTTTAGAAAATATTTACATAGTCATCCTGAACAGTCATATTCTTTTAAAGAAGCTAGACATGGAATTTGGGAGTCACTCAGTCCTAGGGCTTCTCTGTGGGGCCACTAGTCTCCTTGACTTTAGAGTCATCACTGTCCAATCATGGACCGATTCCACAGTCAGACAGCTGGACAGATGATGGGGCTCTTTGGTCAAGAGGTCAAATGATTTTTAAGGGATGATAGCACATATTTAAAGGTGTACTAATAATACACTGATCAAATGTTCCTGAATAGCATCACTACACAGGATCTGAGAGGCTTAGATTCAGGCAGATTACATGGGCTGCCTAAATTCTCTGGAATTTACACACAGTTGTTATTTCTAATACCTTGACTTCCTGTTACACGATAAAGAAGACACCCCAAATCAGAGATCAATACAGAGGTCCCCGACTCTCAGAGGCATAGTGTGGCAACGCCTGCAGGGCACAGATGGCTTGGGCAGCATAATGGTAAGCTTTTATTTTCTGCCTTAAGAAAAAGACAGTGACTTTCACCTATTGCAACACTGAGGCTTGTGCTTTACAATTGATGCTGCTGCATTAGTGTATTTCTGTGGGTCTAATATGTTCCCTACGATTACACTTTTCCTTCTGGGAGGTTGTGGAAATGTGTACATGGGCGGCCCTGCCCACCCCCATCCATCATGAGAATCCCAGGGTAAACACATACGTAGGGTCTGGAGAAGTCTTGACAAACAGCAGGTTCAACAGCTGGTATTGGGGTGTGCCTTGGAGACGAAGGCTCAAGGGCACAGCTCTGCTCCCTGGAAAGACAGAGAAAGCGTAGCAGGGTCCATGATCCAGAGGAACAAGAGTAGAGGAAGGATGGGGAATAAGAAGAGACTCAGATCTGGGGTAAGGAGAGATCGCAAGTGAACCTGGAGTCATGGACGGGACAGTGGGGTTCAGAGCAAGGCAGCCAAGCCCAAGGAAGGCAGCGAGCCGAGGAGCGGATATTGAGCCCAAGTTTGCAGTGGGGTCAGTTCTAGAGTCTGGGCTGAGCTGAACCAGGAGTGGAGGTCAAAGGGCTCCTGTTACAAAGGGCAGCACACCAAAGAAGCCACGTTCATCATCGCACAGTTGAGTCCATGGCAGCCAAGTTTTTGGTACAAATCATCCCCAGGGTTTCAGATGGTAAAGAATCCGCTTGTAATGCGGAGACCCGGTTTTGATCCCTGGGTCAGGAAGATCCCCTGGAGGAGAACATGGCAACCCACTCCAGTATTCTTGCCTGGAGAATTCCACGGGCAGAGGAGCCTGGAGGGCTACAGTCCATAGGGTTGCAATGAGTCGGACACGACTGAGCGACTAACACTTTGAGCCCTTTCATAAGTGCATGGCCCCATGCGGCGCTCATAGACTGCACGCGTCCACGTAAGCAGCCCGGATCCAGACAGGGTCCCTCTCCTGGCCTCTCCTGGTCACTCCCATCCCTCCAAGGAAGACCACCAGCTGACTCCCCACCTCAGAGAGAGATATGAAGTATCTAAAGTACCAGGTTTCTGATATTTATAAGTCAGGCCACCTTTGAGAAACCACGGCCTGTGACCCTGACTCGCTCCCTGGCAGCTACCCCTTCAGGAGGACAGGGTCTCAGCAGGTCCAACCCCTCTCCTGTTTTGTCACCTGCCAGGCCCTCTGGTGTAAGAGCTTGCAACCCTTGCCTTTTCCACCTCTTGATCCCAATTTGACTCTCTGTACTCTTGACCACCCAAGCCCTTTTTACACCAAGATAGTATTAGATAAACAAATACGAACATCAAAGAAGGCAAACATTTTTTCTCCTGATTTATCACATTTCCCCATTTTATAAAAACGCCCCATAATTCCCTCAATCAGCCAAGATTTCTGTAGTTATCTGTTCAAAATATCTACAGACTCTTTATCTACAGGTAGTGAAACGAGAGTCAGGAGACCTGAGTTTTACTCTCACGTTCTGCCACTAATTAGCTTTGTGTGATGTGTGTAACTTTTAAGGCCTCCTTTATTATTTTTGAAAAATCTGTAACATAAGAACCTTAAATGATCTCTGAGGATCCTATAAGTTTGGACATTTTATAATTCTTGGACTTACAGTGAGGTCACCTTGGAGCTGATGCAGACAGTGGGGCAAACGAATCGCCTAGTCTCATCCTCCTTGCTGGGTGGACACAGCCCATGGCCAGGTGGGCTGGGTGGCAGGTGAGATTTCTGGAACCCAGAATCATTCCAAGGGCAGGCAGCACTGTCTGTAGAGTAGGGGAAAACAGCAGTAAGAAGAGGCTCCAAGCACACTGTTATATTTAAAGTGGATATACCTACTGCAGAGCACAGGCAACTCTGCTGGATGGGAGGGGAGTTTGGGGGAGATGTGTGGATATGGATATCTGTGGCTGAGTCCCTTTTCTGTCCACCTGAAACTATCACAACATTGTTAATTGCCTATACACCAATACAAAATAAGAAGTTAAAAGAGAAAATGACTCAAAGGTGGTCAGTTCTTGTTTACCACCATTTGCCAGCAATTCTCAACAATGTTGGTGATAAAATACTCCTCCCCCTAATATATTTTGTTGGCTAAACCATGGCTGAGGTTCCCTTTGAGTTTTAATAATGTATATAATGTGTGCTTTAAAAGAGCACAGGGTTAGTATGTATTTCTTACTAAGCCTTTTATTCTACATGGATACCATCCTAACACACACAGACGCCACTATATGAATTCATTTGGAAGAAAGTTCGTGATGGTTCGAAATTTTCTGAGTGCACTTGGAGTGTGGTCTGTGTCTCCGCTCCCTGGAGATGATATATTCCTGAGTTTTAACAGTAGGTTCAAAATGAACAGTGACAGTGCTGAGATGGCAAGGACCAGAAACAGACCTTGAGAGGCTTTGGGTCTGCCCTTTGGGGGAGCACCTTAGAGGTGGTGAGACTGAGCATGAGTTGCAGGGGAAAGCTGTTTTGTTGTGAAGTGTGAGTGTTCATTCATATGTGAAATATTTTGCTGAATTTGAACAAAACCTTTGAAGCTGAAATCTGTTTTTACTATTTGATTTAAATCTAAAGGATGAACCAAGAAAATAATGATTATTCCCCCCAGATAACTTTAACATAAGAGGAGAAAGGTATTAAAAGTGATCTGTTTGGGGAGTTGAAGACTCTCAGTATGTTGGCCACCAACGCCCATTTGTTCTCTCCTCACGTTTTTACCAGTTACTGGCAACATCCTCCCAAGAACAAGCGTCCAAAGGAGCCAGGAGAGAACAGGATCAAGCCTACCAACAAAAAGGTGAAGCCCAAAATTCCTAAGATAAAGGACAGGGACTCTGCTGATCCAACGCCAAAGACACAGTCTATAATGACGCAAATGATGGATAAAGGTCGCTTCCAGAAACCAGCTGCTACCCTGAGCCTGATGGCAGGGCAAACTCTGGAGCTTCGATGTAAAGGGAATAAAATCGGATGGAGCTATCCTGCATACCTCGACACCTTCAAGGACACTCGCCTCAGGTAAGCTTTAATCTTTTCAGCAATAGTTAAAATATGCATATATTCGTTTATTTTTTACTGCATTGGGTCTTCGCTGCTGTGTGTGGGTTTTCTCTAGTTGCCTCTCATAGGGCTTACTCTCTAACTGTGTTCGGGATTCCCATGGGACTGGCTTTGCTTGTTGCAGAGCATGTGTTCTGGGGCACCTGGTCTTCACTAGTTGTGTTGCTTGGAGCTAGTTGCCCCACAGCCTGTGAGATCCTCCCGGACCAGGGGTTGAACCTGTGTCTCCTGCATTGGCAGGTGGATTCTTAACTACTGGACCAGCAGGGAAGCTGGCCTTTTTATTTTTTCAACTTGTTTTGGGGTTAGGGATTTGGTTTCATACTCTTGTTTAATATCACATTGTGTCTGACATCTACCATTTCATGTTAGTGGTTTATAAAAACAGAAGCTCAGTGAGCAAAAGCCACTGATTTTATTTCTTCACCCCATTAAAATTATTGCAAATTCTACCAACACTGGTTAAACAGTGAACTGTTATAGGAAGCCATATGACAGATAGTTGAAACTGTGATGTATAGAGGTAGACATTTAAGAATTCATATTGGAAAAAATAATGGACTCAATGCTTCATGTTATTGTTAAAGTAATTGTGATAAAAAACTGATTAATGGGAGATTGCTATGAGCAGTTCGACCACAGATGAGCTGCTTTTGAACATATATTTTCACCAACAATGTAGGCGGGTTCCTTTTCTCCACACCCACCCCAGTGTTTGTTATTTGCAGACATTTTTTTTTTTGCCACTTTATTTTTTTAACAGAAGGATAATTGCCTTACAGAATTTCTGTCATACACCAGCATGTTATCTGTAGACATTTTAATGATGGCCATTCTGACCAGTGTGAGGTGGTACCTCATTGTGGTTTTGATTGGTATTATCACTAATTGATAATAATTAGTGATGTTGGACATCTTTTCATGTGCCTGCTGGCCATCTGTATGTCTTTTTGGAGAAATGTCTATTAAGATCTTCTGTCTAGTTTTCGATTGGGTTGTTTGCTTTTTGTTCTTGGCTTGTATGAGTTGTTTGTATATTTTGAAGATTAAGCCTTTGTCAGCTGTATAACTTGCAAATATTTTCTCCCATTCCTTAGGTTGTGTTTTCATTTTTTAATGGTTTTCTTTGCTATGGAAGAGTTTGCAAGTTTGATTAAATCTTATTTGTTTATTTTTGTTTTTATTTCTGTTGCTTTGGGAGACTGACATTGGTAAACATTGGTATGACTTATGTCAGAGAATATTTTGCCTATGCTCTCATCCAGAAGTGTTATGGTGTCATGTCTTATGTTCAAGTCTTTAAGGCATTTTGAGTTTATTTCTGTGCATGGTGTGAGGGTATGTTCTAACTTCACTGATGTACATGCAGCTATTCAACATTCCCAGTACCACCTGAAGAGACTGGGTTTTTTTTCCCCTCCAATTTTATATTCATGCCTCCTTTGTCAAGATTAATTCAACTTGGTGTGTGGATTTATTTCTGGGCTCTCTGTTTTGTTCCTTTTATGCATATGTCTGTTTTTGTATCAATATCATATGGTGGTTTTTATTTTAAAAAATTTAAAAATTGGAATGTAATTACATTAATGTGTTAGTTTCTGCTGTAACATGTGAATCAGCCATATCTATACGTATATCCCCTCCCTCTTGAGCCTCCCTCCCATCCACCCCTCACCCCCATCCCATGCTGGGTCATCACACAGCCCGGGCTGACTCCCTGCTCTCTACAGAAGCTTCTCGCTGGCTGTCTCTTTTACACACAGCAGTGCATATGTTAGTGCTACTCTCTGAAGTCTTCCCACCCTCTCCTCCCCCTCCACTCGTGTCCACAAGTCTGACCTCTATGTCTGCACCTCAGTTACTTCCCTGAAAATGGCTTCCCCAGTACCATTTTCGAGATTCCATAAATAGGCATTAGTATATGGTATTTATTTTTTTCCTGCTGACTTCACTCTATGTGACAAGCTCTAGATTTATCCATATCACTCCAACTGACTCAATTTCTTTCCTTTTTATAGCAGAATAATATTCTATTGTATGTATGTACCACCTTTTCTTTATCCATTCATCTGTTGAGGGACATCCAGGTTATTTCCATGTCCTGGCTATTGTAAACAGCGCTGGAATGAGCATTGGGGTACATGTGTCTTTTTGAGTTAGCACACTGTTTTGATTACTCTAATTCTGTAGTATTGTCTGAAGTCTGGGAGAGATATGCCTCCTGCTTTTTTTTTTTTTTTTTTAGGATTGCTTTGGCAATTCTGGGTCTGTTATAGTTCCATATAAATTTGGGGATTATTTGTTCTGCTGCTGCTGCTAAGTTGCTCTAGTCGTGTCCGACTCTGTGTGACCCCAGAGACGGCAGCCCACCAGGCTCCCCTGTCCCTGAGATTCTCCAGGCAAGAACACTGGAATGGGTTGCCATTTACTTCTCCAATGCATGAAAGGGAAAAGTGAAAATGAAGTCACTCAGTTGTATCCGACTCTCAGCGACCCCATGGACTGCAGCCCACCAGGCTCCTCCATCCATGGGATTTTCCAGGCAAGATTACTGGAGTGGGTTGCCATTGCTAGTTCTGTGAAAAATTTCATGGGTAATTTGGTAGGGATTGTGTTCAATCTATAGATTGATTTGGGTAGTATTGCCATTTTAACAATATTCTTCCAATCCAAGAGCATGGGCTATTTTTCCATCTCTTTGAATCCTCTTTAATTTCCTTTACTAGTGTTAGAATCTCCGTGTACAAGTCATTCACCTCTTTGGTCAGATTTATTCTTAGATATTTTATTTTATTTTTTGGTATGATTATTTGAAAATTATTTCTTTGGGGCTGTGCTGGGTCTTCGTTGCTGCATGCAGGCTTTCTCTGGCTTTGGCGGGTGGGGGCTACTCTGGTTGCGATGTGCGGGCTTCTCGTTGCGTGGCTTCTTTTGTTGCGGAGCAGGGGCTCCAGGCACGCAGGTTTTGGGAGTTGCAGCATGTCAGGGGCCAGTGTGAGGAATCCCACCTGTGACAGGGTCATGTGGTAGACTCAGATGGCAGGGCAATTTGAGTCATCCGGGTTCCCCCTGGTTTTTCCTGAGCATGTACCCCGAAAAATAAGAATTTGTCTGTATTTGTCTGTTTCCCCACTATTCTCTGCCAGTTTCTCGGAAAGAGTTAATTCAAAGCTTTGACTTCCTGCATTTGAAAGAAGTGTTTCAGGCCAACCCCCTTTTTATAGTTCTCTAGCCTGCCTAGACAGGTTCCCCTGACCTTTTACAAGCCTGTGAATTGATCACAACCCCCAACTGTGAGGGGCAAAAGGGCCTTGAAGTGTTTTAAAGTTACAAACTTTTTCTAAGAGCCAAAGTCCTGTTAAGTGATAGGATTTCACTGTTGCCTCAGTGATCGCTGCCAGACCTCCTTATTTGCACCTGGGAAGTTCAGCTATACAAACAATATTTAGAAAAAGATATGTAGTAGTTTTTTCTGATGTTAGCAACACTAGGCTTTTGAATTAATTGCTTTCTTTTATAAATCATTGTACTCCCTCTTGCTTGCGTGTCCTTGCTATGTGAGAATGCAACTTTGTTTAGTGCCTCTGAGAATGGCGCCAGACCTTGAAAAAATAACACTTATCAGAAAAGAGCTGTAAATTGTTGAATTGGCCTTTTGGCTGGAAGATGATGTAAATTACCTAAGACTTGTGTATACAATTAGGTATGCAGAGAATAAGCCTGGTCTCGATAAGAGTCAGGGCTGCTGACATTGTCGAATTTGAATACCCATTGATTTTCATTTGTATAAAAAGGGCTTGTGAAAAGTAAAGTTTGGGGGCCAGTTTCTCGGACCAGCTTTCTCGGACAAGTCTCTTGGATGATTCTCTCTCGTGAACTTCTTCTTTGAAAAAAAGAAATCTGGCGCCCCCCATGCCTCTCTGTCTCTGCCCTCTCTTACTCTAATTCCAGGCTGAATTCCCATCTGGAGCGGGAGGCTCACCACATCTACTTACTTGCCATGGCTCTAAGTTCTGCAAGAAAAGGGACCCACGGTGGGGCCCTTTTAAAGATTCAAGCGGACGCCGGTGGCCCACGTAGATGGTGCAAATCTCTTGTCTTGAGATTTTATTGGCTTTCCCCGTAAACCAAGTTATTCAGCCTCCTATTTTTCTACTAATTTCCTACTACACTATCCTATCCTGAGCTATCCTGTCCTATCCTGTCCTGTCCTATCCGCCTGCTCTGTCCCCGCTTTGAATATCCCTGGATCCACCGGGGCTGGACCCTGGCAGCAGCATGCAGACTCAACAGTGGTGGTTCACAGTGTTCATCGCCCTGCAGCATGGGAAGTCTTCCCAGACGCAAAGGCAAGCCCAAGCCTACTGCATTGGCAGGCAGCTTTTTAACCACTGGACATCAGGGAAGTGCTGGTATGATTTTTAAAGGTTTTTTTTTTTTTTTTAAACATTCCCTTTCTGATATTTCATTGTTAGTGTAAAGAAAGGCAATGGATTCTGCATGGTAATCTTGTATCCTGCTGCTTTGCTGAATTCATTTATTAGATCTAGCAGTGTTTGTGTGGCCTCCTTAGGATTTTCTATACTTAGTATCACACCATCTGAATATCTTGACAAGGTTACCTCTTTCCTTCCCAATTTGGATACCTTTTATTTCTTTTCTTTTTTTGGTCTGATTGCTGTGGCTATGACTTCCAATACTGTGTTGAATAGAACTGGTGAGAATGGGCATCCTTGTCTTGTTACAGATTTTAGCCAGAAGGCTTTCAGCTTTTCACCATGAGTATTATATTGGTTGTGAGTGTGTCATAAAAGGCTGTTACTATGTTGAGGTATGTCCCTTCTATACCCACTTTGGTAAGAACTTTTATCATGAATGGATGTTGAATTTTGTCAGGCTTTTTCTGCATCTATTGAGATGACCATGTGGGTTTTTTTACTTTTCTTTTGTTAATGTGGTATATCCTTGTGAACTTGGGCTGAATCCCACTTGGTCATTGATAGGGCCTAAGTACGGGCTCATAGTTGAAATGGCTCGTTATGTTGAATAAAATCACAGTGACCCTTGCAATTGAACAGACTGTCCAAACGTTCTATTTTCCCCCTGGCACCTACCTTCTCAAGGCTCTGTGACCACCAGATTCTAGACCTCCAGCTACATGACCACAGGACTCAGCTACAGGCTATAAATTAACCATCCCTTCAGAGAATTTTTCACTGGCGGGGTACAAGAAAGACCCCATCAGAAGGGGAGGACACTGGTTCTTCTCAAGGGCCACTCACCCTCTCTTTTTCCCTCTAAGAAATTCCTTTTCTTGCCTGACCGCACGGCTCGTTCTCTTTGTCTCTGCACTCGTCTTACAGTCATGGTGTATGATATTTTTATATGTTGTGGAATTTGGTTTGCTGATATTTTGCTGAGAATTTTTGCAACTATATTCATCAAGGTATTGACCATAATTTTCTTTTTTGGTGATATCTTTATTAGGGTGATAGTGGCTTCATAGAATGTTTTTGGGAGTTTCCCTCCTCTTCTGTCTTTTAGAAGAATCAGTGTAAGTTCTTTTTTATATCCCTGGTAGAATTCACCTGTGAAGCCATCTTTTCCTGGCCTTTTGTTTATAGGGAATTATTTTTAAAAAATTACAGATGCTATTTTACTTCTAGTGATTGACCTGTTCAAATTATCTATTTCTTCTTGGTTCAGTTTTGGTGGGCTGTATGTTTCTAGAAAGTCTTTTCATTTCCTCTAGGTTGTCAGATTTGTTCACAGTATGTTCTTATGGTTTTTTCTGTTTCTGCCTATCAGTTGAGATTTCTCCATTTCCCTTTTGCGTATTTGGGTCTCTCTCTGTTCTTCTGGGTGAGTCTGATCACAGATCTGTCCGTTGTGTTTACCCTGTCAAAGAACCAGCTCCTGGTTTAATTGATTTGTTTCTACTGTGTTTAAATCTCTGTTTTCTTTATTTCCTCCCTGATCTTTATTATTTCTTTCCTCCTGTTGACTTTAGGTTTTGCTTGCCTTTCTTTTTCTAGCCCTGTCCAGTGGCAGGTTAGGTCGTTGGAGATTTCTCCTGTGAAGACTCGCATCACTATGAACGTCCCTCTAAGAATTCCCTTTATTGCATCCGTAGATTTTGGGTGGTTTGTCTTCACTGTTTGTCTCAGGGTATTTTTTAAATTTCCTTTTTTATTTCCTCGTTGACCCACTGGTTTTGTAGTAGCATGTTGGTTAGTCTCCATGTGATCCTTTTTTCTAATTTCCTTTCCTGTGGTTGATTTCTAGTTCCATGCTGTTGTGGTCAGAGGAGATGCTTGGAATACTTCCACTTTCTTAGGAGCCATAAATGTGTCCTCTTGCCATCTCTGGTGTCACTACCCCAGTCCCAGGCACGTTACCCTTCATCACCACCGTCCTGCAGGAACCACACCCAGGCCGGTCCTCTGCCATCCTCCTCACTGCGCCTAGAGTGATGCTTAAAAAATGCACGTCTAATTGTGACAATCCCCTGCTTAACACTCAGGGGGCCTCCACTGGGGAGGAAGTTCAACATCCTCACAGGACTCTTTCAGACTCTCCCTGATCCATCCCACCCCACCCCCGTCTCTAGATTAGTGTCTTTGCTTTTATTGGTCCAAGTTCCTGTGATGTGGTCAAATGCAGCGATCTCTTGGAGGCTTAAAGCTTGCTGCTTTCATGGTCTGAACTGCTCACTGCCCCTCTTCACCTGGCTGATTTCCTCCGGGAAGTTCATGTCAGGCCTCCCTGGGTTTGCATCCTCATGGCCCCTGACGCATCCTTCTGTTTTGAATACTCTTCACACTTTATCTTTTTTTTTAATCTGTGTTTTTCACTGGGACTTAGTTGCATGCTTGGCATTTAGCTTTATCTATTGAATAACTGAACGACAATCTTTCCCTTTTTTTTCACACACATATCTTGGAGAATAAATAATGTATGTGTATAAGAAATATCTCTCCATCTGGCTAACCTCTTGGACTAAGTCATCTTTCACATTTTATTCTGAAGATACCCTTCTGGCTTCATGTGGTATGACCATGTAGAGTTTTTCCTGGAAGATTATTGGGTTAGACAAGGAGTGGAGGGTGAGAGAATGGGATAGTTTTTCTCATTTTCATTTCCACAATTGACATGTGTGTGTGTGTTGCTTGGAACAGATTTGGCAAGATTTACTGTGTGTATGTATGAGTTCAATCACTCAGTTGTGTCTGAGTCTTTGCGATCCCATGGACTGTAGCCTGCCAGGCTCCTCTGTCCATGGGATTTCCCAGGTAAGAATACTGGAGTGGGTTGCCATTTCCTTCTTCAAGGGATTTTCCCAACCCAGGAATCGAACCCACGTCTCTTGCATCTCCTGCATTGGCGGGTGGATTCTTTACCACTGCACCACCTGGGAAGCCAAGATTTACTACCATATACCTTTTAAATGACTTAATTTACCAAAGTCAAACTTGCACACTTTTTTAAAAAACCAGAATTGAGCTGATTTAAATTTTTCTGAACAGCTAGCCTTTGACTTACACAAACTATCCTAAACCTCAATGATTTAGCCCTTGAATATTTCATGTTTTCTAAGAGTATTTTCAAAGTTACATTAGCCAAAATGTGTTTGAAAACATTTTAAGGACTCAAAGTGAAGTAAATATGAATCTAAATCAAAGAGAACTATCCTGGAGCTGAAAAAACCAAGTTTGACTTCGCATTAAATGGGATTTTTTTCAAAGCACAGTTAGGGCTTTATGAGAAAGTAAAGACAGATGTGGGCCCCCAAGGACTTTATGGAAAAATGTGAAAAATGTGAAAAACATTGAGTCAGAACTCTGTTCAAACAACAACAAAATCACTATTTATTTGACACCAGAGATTCACCTAATCAGCTCTTGACATCTTTCCCGGGACATGGTGCCTGGATAGAGAGGTATTCAACCTGTGTTTTCTTTCCCTGTGGAGTAAGCTCTTTCTGGCTCTGTGAAAGCCTGGTCATTTTAACCAGTTTGGGTAGCTTTCTGAAACCAAGTTTGCAGGCTACCACATTTGCCCTCATTTAATCTTCTGACCAGAAGAGGGAGCTTGTTATGAAAACAGATCGGGCTGAGGCACAGCTGAATTGGAATCCCACCTTTCCCACTAACCTGCAAAGTGATCTTTGATCAATAACTTCCCTAGAACTGTTTCCTCATCTGGAATGTGGAAATAATATTGTGTGTGTGTGTGTGTGTGCATGCGTGCACACACTCAGTAGTGTCCAACTCTTTGCAACCCTGTGACCATAGCCCGCCAGGCTCCTCTGTCCATGGGATTCTCCAGGCAAGAATACCGGAGTGGGTTGCCATGCCCTCCTCCAGGGGATCTTCCCGACCTGGGGATTGAACCCACGTCCCTTGTGGCTCCTGCATTGGCAGGAGGATTCTTTACCTCTAGTGCCACCTGAGAAGCCCTGGGGAAATAATACTATCCTTTGTAAATGCTGCCTGTGTGCTAAGTTGCTTCAGTGGTGTCCAACTGTTTGTGATCCCATGGACTGTAGCCCACCAGGCTTCTCTGTCCATGGGATTCTCTAGGCAAGAATATTGAAGTGGATTGCCATGCCCTCCTCCAGGGGATCTTCCCGACCCAGGGATCGAATCTACGTCTCTCGTGTCTCCTGCATTGGCAGGTGGGTTCTTTACTGCTAGCACCACCTGCGAAATCCAAATGCTGCCTGGCCCAGTGGTAAATGCTCAGTAAGTTGTACCTAATTGTTACTAGGCAGCGCATATTTCTCATGTACAATACTCCAAGTGATCTTTTGGAACAGTTCATTCTGACCAGGAGTAGTATAAGTCAGGGAACTGTGCACCGCTGATTGGCTTCTGATACGGAGAATCCAGGTAAGTTTCCACATGCCTTTCCCACTTTGATTTAATTGAGCAATTCTTCTAAATCTGAGCCTGTGTCCCTCTTCCCCCGTGAAATCCCAAGCCCGCTGAGGGCAAATCCTACATCTGATGGGTTCATCCTCAGATTCCTGACACCTTGAAGAGTGCCTGACATACACCAGAAATCAGGAGACAGTGTTTGGGTTCCGGGGGGGGGGTTAGTGGTCATGTCAGAAGTCAGTTTGCAATCACGCATTCACTGCACGTTTTAAGATCGTTACACTTAGTGCCAATGTGTGCTCTCTAGGTTGCTGGGGAGGGAACGACAAAGTGCGAACGTTATTTTATGTCAAGGAGGCCAAGCCACTGGGATCCAGCCCCGTGACCCCAGGAGCCAGGAGTCAGGTGACCTTCTCTATGTCCACCTGCCCCTTCCGTCTCCGCTTCTCTCTTCATCTTAGGTTCCAGAGCCTGTCATTTCTACTAAATGCTTGAGCGCGTCCCTAGTAAGTTATTTCACCCTCTGTTTTTCTTTCATCCCCATTCAGAAATTTTCAACCTCAGGTGAACCTGTTCACCTCCCTCCCCTCATCGGCGCGTGAACCCTGAGCACAGCTGGAGGAAACGGCGCAGCTGGCCCCACGGGTGCTGTTAGTCTGCGCTCACGTCCCCACGCCCGACAGAGCTGTGTCTGCTTCTCTAGAGAGCTCGAGATTTCTCTCTTCTTAAACCTCTGATCTTCCCCATCTCTCTCACTCTCCGCTAGTGCAACTCTCACCCAAGGCCCTGAGAAACTGGAGCCCTATCCTTGCCTCCCTGTGCTCATCACGCTTTCCCCTTCCCTGCTCCTACGATTATAGTGGAGCGGGGATCTCTCCTCTTGACAAAGGCTGAAGCTCCCCCTGAGACCTGGATCTCACCCTTACAAACCTTCTCAGGAGCCTTAAGACAGTTACTGCCTCCTATTCTGAGTCTTCAAAACCCGCCCCCATCCCGACCCCGCACTCCTAAAGAGGTCCTTTCTGTAAGTTTCCATATGAAGAAGCCCTACTTTGGCCCTCATGTACCCTCTGGCCAACCCCCTCTATCTTTTCCTTTCTTTTTTAATTTTTAATTGAAGGATAATTGCTTTGTAGTATTGTGTTGGTTTCTGCCAAACATCAATGTGAATCAGTCATAAGTACACATATGTCCCCACCTTCCCACCTCCCTCCCCATCCCACCCCTCTAGGTTGGTGCAGAGCCCAGGGTTGAGTTCCCTGAGTCAGACAGCAAATTCCCATTGGCTGTCTTTTTCACATACAGTATGTTTCCATGTTACTCTCTGCATACATCCCACCCTCTCCCCCCGCATCGTGTCCGTAAGTCTGTTCTCTATATTTATTTCTCCATTTTCTGCCCTGCAAATAATTTCTTCAGTTATCATCTTTCTAAATTCCATATATATATGCATTAGTATATGATATCTATTTTTCTCTTTCTGACTTTACTCTGTATAATAGGTTCTGGGTTCATCCACCTCATTAGAACTCAAATGCATTCCTGTTTATGGCTGAGTAATAGTCCATTATATATGTACCACAGCTTCTTTATTCATCCATCCTTTGATGGACATCTAGGTTGCTTCCATGTTCTAGTTATTGTAAATAGTGCTGCAGTGAACACTGGGATGTATGTGTCTTTTTCAATTTTGATTTCCTCAGGGTATATGTCTAGGACTGGGGATTGCTGGGTCAGATGGTGGTTTTATTCCTAGTTTTTTAAGGAATCTCTATACCATCTTCCATAGTAGCTGTATCAATTTACATTTCCACCAACAGTGCAAAAAGTTTCCCTTTTCTCCACACCTTCTCCAGCATTTATTGTTTGTCAACTTTTTGATGGTGGGCACTCTGATCTGTGTGAGGTGATATCTCATTGTGGTCTTGATTTGCATTTCTCTAACAATGAGCGATATTGAGCATCTTTTCATGTGTTTATTAGCCATCTGTATGTCTTCTTTGGAGAAATGTCTGTTCAGGTCTTTTTCCCATTTGTGATTGGGTTGTTTGTTTTTCTGGCATTGACTTGTATGAGCTGCTTGTATATTTTGGAAAGTAATCCTTTGTCAGTTTTTTTATTTGCTATTATTTTCTCTCAACCCTGAAAAGGGTTGTCTTTTTACCTTACTTATAGTTTCCTTTGCTGTGCAAAAGCTTTTACGTTTAATTAGTCCTCACTTGTTTATTTTTGTTTTTATTTTCCTTACTCTAGGAGGTGGATCATAGAGGATCTTGCTGTGATTTCTGTCATAGAGTGTTCTTCCTATGTTTTTCTCTAAGAGTTTTACAGTTTCTGGTCTTACATTTAGGTTTTTAACCCATGTTGAGTTCATCTTTGTTTCTGGTGTTGGGAAGTGTTCTAATTTCATTCTTTTATATGTAGCTGTCCAGTTTCCCCAGCACTACTTATTGAAGAGGCTATCTTTGCCCCATTGTATATTGTTGCTTCCTTTGTCAAAAATAAAATACCCATAGGTGTGTGAGTTTATCTCTGGGTTTTCTATCTTTTTCTTTTTCTTTCTTTTATAAAAAATTTTTTTATTGAAGTATAATTGATTTGCAGTGTTGTGTTGGTTTCTGCTGTATGGCAAAGTGAGTCCTTATACTATTTCATATTTCTGCTCTTTTTTAGATTTTTTTTCCCATATAGTTCATTACAGAGTATTGCACTGAGGTCCCTGTGCTATACAGTAGGTTTTTATTAGTTATCAATTTTAAATATAGTACTGTGTACATTTCAATCTCAGTCTCCCAGTTTATCATTTCTTCCCTTCCCCACACCACCTAGGTAACCACAAGAACATTTTCTACATTTGTGACTCTTTTTCTATTTTGTAAATAAGTTCATTTGTACCCCTTTTTTTAGATTCCACGTATAAGTGATAAAATGTGGTAGTTGTCTGTGTCTGACTTACTTCACTCAGTATGACATTCTCTAGGTCTATTCATTTGGAAAACTCAGCAGTGGCTATAGGACTGGAAAAGGTCAGTTTTCATTCCAATCCCAAAGAAAGCAATGCCAAAGAATGCTCAAACAACCACACAATTGCACTCATCTCACACGCTAGTCTCTAAGCCAGGCTTCAGCAATAACGTGAACCATGAAATTCCAGATGTTCACACTGGTTTTAGAAAAGGCAAAGGAACCAGAGATCAAATTGGATCTGGATCATGGAAATTGGATCAAATTGCTGGATCATGGAAAAAGCAAGAGAGTTCCAGAAAAACATCTATTTCTGCTTTATTGATTATGCCAAAGCCTTTGACTGTGTGGATCACAATAAACTGTGGAAAGTTCTGAAGGAGATGGGAATACCAGACCACCTGACCTGCCTCTTGAGAAATCTGTATGCAGGTCAGGAAGCAACAGTTAGAACTGGACATGGAACAACAGACTGGTTCCAAATAGGAAAAGGAGAACGTCAAGGCTGTATATTGTCACCCTGCTTATTTAACTCATATGATGTATCATGAGAAGCGCTGGGCTGGAAGAAGCACAAACTGGAATCAAGATTGCTGGGAGAAATATCAATAACCTCAGATATGCAGATGACACCACCCTTATGGCAGAAAGTGAAGAGGAACTAAAGAGCCTCTTGATGAAAGTGAAAGAGGAGAGTGAAAAAGTTGGCTTAAAGCTCAACATTCAGAAAATGAAGATCATGGCATCTGGCCCCATCACTTCATGGCAAATAGATGGGGAAAACAGTGGAAACAGTGGCAGACTTTATTTTTGGGGGCTCCAAAATCACTGCAGATGGTGACTGCAGCCATGAAATTAAAAGATGCTTACTCCTTGGAAGGAAAGCTATGACCAACCTAGATAGCATATTCAAAAGCAGAGACATTACTTTGCCAACAAAGGTCGTCTAGTCAAGGCTATGGTTGGACTGTGTAGAAAGCTGAGCACCAAAGAATTGATGCTTTTGAACTGTGGTGTTGGAGAAGACTCTTAAGAGTCCCTTGAACTGTAAGGAGATCCAACCAGTCCATTCTAAGGGAGATCAGTCCCGGTTGTTCATTGGAAGGACTGATCTGAAGCTGAAACTCCAATACTTTGGCCACCTCATGCGAAGAGTTGACTCATTGGAAAAGAGTCTGATGCTGGGAGGGATTGGGGGCAGGAGGAGAAGGGGACGACAGAGGATGAGATGGCTGATAGCATCACCGACTTGATGGACATGAGTTTAAGTAAACTCCGGGAGTTGGTGATGGACAGGGAGGCCTGGCGTGCTGTGATTCATGGGGTTGCAAAGAGTCGGACACGACTGAGCAACTAAACTGAACTGAACTGAGGTCCATTCATGTTGCTACAAATGGTAATTTTTTGGTCCTTTTTATTGCTAATATTCCATTGTGTGTATATATGTGTGTGTGTATATATATTTAATAATTCTACATCTTTATCCATTTCTCTGTTGATGGGCACTTAAGCTGCTTTCAGGTCTTGGGTATTTTAAATAGTGCTGCTATGAACATTGGAGAAGGCGATGGCAACCCACTCCAGTACTCTTGCCTGGAAAATCCCGTGGACGGAGGAGCCTGGTAGGCTGCAGTCCATGAGGTCGCTAAGAGTTGGGCACAACTGAGCGACTTCACTTTCCCTTTTCACTTTCGTGCACTGGAGAAGGAAATGGCAACCCACTCCAGTGTTCTTGCCTGGAGAATCCCAGGGACGGGAGAGCCTGGTAGGAGGCCGTCTATGGGGTCGCACAGAGTCGGACATGACTGAAGCGATTTAGCAGCAGCCGCAGCTATGAACATTGGAGTATACGTATCTTTTTGAATTATGGTTTTCTCTGAGCATATGCCCAGGAATGGGACTGTTGGATCATATGGTAGCTCTACTTTTGGTTTTTTAAGGAACCTCCACACTGTTTTCCACAGCAGCTGTACCAGTTTACCTTCCCACCAGCAGTGCAGGAGGGTTCCCTTCTCTCCACCCCTTCTCCAGCATTTGTTGGTAGGTTTTTTTGATGATGGCCATTCTGACTGCTTTGAGGTGACTCACTGCAGTTTGGATTTGTGTTTCTCTAATAACTGATGGTTTTGAGCATTTTTCATATGCTTTTTGATCATCGGTATGTCTTCTTTGGAGAAGTGTCCACTTAGGTCTTCCCCCATTTTTTGATTAGGTTGTTTGCCTTTTTTGTTACTGAACTGTATCGTCTCTCTTGTTCAGTCTCCACGTGTCTGGTCCCCACCCCTAGTCAGCACAGAACATGCTCCTCTTGGCTCTCTCAGCATCATATTCTGCCCATCTGGTTTCACCTTGAGGACCCCTTTCTGCAGTTTCCTTCTCCATTTCTATATCCTCTGTACACCGAGACACCTGATGTTGGTCCTGTGCCTCTTTTCACCACCTGCGGCCAGAAGCGCCCTCCCCCTGCCATTTATCACATATTAGAGTAAATGTTTCTTCTCAGCTCTGGGTCCCCAGCTGCCTGCTCACTTGCCTAGATCTTCCCTGAGCCTTCCTGAAACGTAACCATCTAACACTGAGCTCACGATCTTGCTCCACCCCAGGCCATCCTCTGTGTCCCGTCAGTTCAGTGAGTGGCACTAATTCCATCCGGCTGCCCTTGACCAGGGGCCTGGGAATGACCTTGGGCTCCTCCCTCGTACTTCCACATCCAGTCAGCTCCCGTGCCCTAATGATGCTCCTGTTTCCTTATCTTTGGAATCTCCCCCACTTCCTCCCAACCCAGCGGCAGGGCCCCAAAGTCTCTCACTTAGGGGAGTCATCACACAGCTGACCTCTGTGGCCCCAGTCTTGACCCTGAGAAGGTCTTCCACAGAAGCACATCAGCCAGGTTGCCTTCCTGCTTCAAGCCCTTCAGGAGGGCAGTTACGTTGCTCTCGGGATCGAGTTGAAGCTGCTAACACGCCCACAAGCCTGTGCCTACTCTGGCCCCTGCAATCCGTTCTGCATCCCTCCCCTTTCACATCCCTCTCCTGTTGCCCACACACCAGGCTCCATGGACTGTCTCTGATCCCCAGAGGTGCCCGAGGCCTTGGCTCATTTGGGTCCTCCTGCGTGTACGTCACACACAGGAGTAGCTGCTCACTGTCCTGCAGACCAAGCAGGCCGCTTCCCCAGGGAGCCCTCCTTGCTCTCAGCCCCCACCATCACCGAGGCGCCAGTTACACGTCCTCCCCGGAGCCCTTTCCACCCGCGATGCTATTACTGCTTCCTTGATCATGTGCTCTGTGTGTCCCTCGCTAGGCTGTTAGCTCAGCAGAGATGGTGTCTGACCACTGATCACTCGCTGGGGCTTTCCCTGCACCCACTTCAGGGCCTGGTACCCTGTAGTACATCCAAGAGCACTTCAGTGGGAGAATGGTTCAGGGGCGCTGAGCCCAGGGTGGGTGTAAAGTCAGGCCCCCGTGGTCGTGAGACCTTTGACTCTGGGAACAAGTCCACTGAAATTTAGAACCAGAAGGGACTTCAGTGGTGATAATGCTTGAGCCTCTTTTTGTTACAGATAAGGAAACTATCCATCTGAGATGATAAAGGCTGGTCCAGGGACAAGGTGGTAGGTGGCAGCTTAAATCTAAACCCTGGCCTCTCGGTTCTCAGCATACAGCTGCTGCTGCGCTCAAGTGCACCAGGTGGGAGGCACCTGGACCAGAGGGTACTCTTAATGAGGTTGTAGCTTCACAGAATATAGATTTGTTGTCTACTTTTATTTTCCTCCCTCTCTCCCCCACCTTCCTCTTTAAAAAAAAAAAATCTATTTGGATAAATAAAGTTAATAAAGTTAAGATTCAAAACAGAAGTGGAAAGGATATACTTTTCCAGAGTGTTGCTGGGATAGCTTCGAATTGAGTGTAGTTGAAATTTCACACTGATTTAGGATAACTCTTTGGATATCAGAAAGTTAAAGCATTTGTCCTGGGATGTTTAGGAAGAGAACTCTGTCAGAGGACCATAAATGATGTCTCCTCCTAAAAGGTGGACTTTGACCATCCCGGAGGATGGAGCCAAGCGTCCCTCCTGAGAGGCTTCCTTCAGATCGGCAAACGCAAGTCACGAGACTGGCCACTAGATGGAAGCGTTGAGCTGTGCTGTCTTCCTTTTCCAGTAAAAGAGACATTTCTATGAGGGATTTGTTGTTCAGTTGCTCAGTCCTGATTCTTTGGGACCCAATGGACTGCAGCACGCCATCCATGGACAGCACTCCCTGTCCATCACTGACTCCCAGAGCTTGCTCAAACTCATGTCCACTGAGTTGAACCATCTCATCCTCTGTCGTCCCCTTCTCCTGCCTTCAATCTTTACCAGCATCAGGGTCTTTCCCAATGAGTCAGCTCTTTGCATCAGGTGGCCAAAGGATTGGAACTTCAGCATCAGTCCTTCCAATGAATATTTAGGACTGATTTCCTTTAAGATGTACTGATTGGATTTCCTTGCAGTCCAAGGGACTCTCAAGAGTCTTCTCCAGCACCACAGTTCAAAAGCATCAGTTCTTCAGCGCTCAGCCTTCTTTAATGGACCAACTCTCATATCCATACATGACTACTGGAAAAACCATAGCTTTGATTCAACGGACCTTTGTCTGCAAAGTAGTGTTTCTGCTTTTTAATACGCTGCCAGGTTTGTCATAGCTTTTATTGTCATAGCTTTTATTGCAAGGAGCAGGCGTCTTTTAATTTTATGGCTGCAGTCACTGTCTGCAGTGCTTTTGGAGCCTAAGAAAATAAAGTCTTTCACTGTTTCCCTTGTTTCCCCATCTATATGCCATGAAATGATGAGACGGGATGCCATGGGCTAATGAGGGAGCAGGTGAAATAATTGTACTCTTTGTGCCTTTACGCAAGTTCTGTCATCCTTTCAGGCAATTCAGCAGTCACAGTTTCAAGTTCTATGTTAATCAGTAAAGAATTCAATTTTCCAACAAACAAAAAGGAGTGGGCATTTGTAAGTATAAACTCACACCATGTAAGTTCATTGACAATTCTGAGTCCTTCTGAGTTTGAGGAATGTGCTGAAGAGTCTGTGTGTCCAGGTGCTAAAGCCGATTCAGACTTGAGTTTCTGACTCAGTCCATCCCAGCCACTCAGATCTCTGCTCTTCTTTTGAGATCAGAAGCAGCAAAGATATTTTTTGACAATAGTTGCTTGTTTCCTGATTCCTCATCCCTACCCCTTTCCAGCTCTCCTGCTTTCCATGCATCTTCCCACCTCTCCCTTTCTTAATTCTGTTCCTCCCTTCCAACAAGGATTATTTTTTTGCATCTGTGGTGTTTAAGGTCCTGTGCTAGGCAGACACTGGAGGTATGATGGTGAGCAAGATAGACAACCTGTATACTCACACAGCTTTTAGTCTTAAAAGATGACAGACTGTTAAAAAAGCAATTTTACTTTTTTTGCATTCAGTCTTTTTTCAATTGAAGTATAGTTGATTTACAATGTTGTATTTATTTCTGCTGTAAAGCAAAGTGATTCAGATACACACACACACACACACACACATCCTTTTCTTATATTTTCTGTGATGGTTTATCACAGGATATTGAATATAGTCCTTTGTACTATTCAGTAGGACTTTGCTGTTTATCTGTTCTATATATAATAGTTTACATCTGCTAATCTCAAACTTAAAAAGCAAGTTTAACATACAGCTGTGTGAATGCTTTGCCTGCAGAAGTACAGGATCCAGGAGGAGAAAACTGGGGCTCATATGTGAAGGCTGAGAGTTCTACCGGGTAATGAAGGGGCTAGAAGAGGAATGTCAGAAAGTTCCAGAATGGAGGAGCAGCACGAGGCACTTCCTCTAGCTGAGAAAGTGTGCAGCCCCAGGAGCGCTGAATGGGGGTGCACAGATGTGGGGACTCTGGCCAAGGGAGGAGAAAGGAGGTGAGCAAAGTGAGAGGATGCTCCCCATTGAGCCAAAGTCAGACCAGGGAGGGCTTTGTCAGCCATGCTGAGGATTTCGTGCGACGTCTAAGGGCCGTTGTGAGCCATTAACTTAAAGCCTTTGTAAAACAGACATTCCTCTTCTAGCCCCTTCATTACCTGGTAGAACTCTCAGCCTTCACATATGAGCCCCAGTTTTCTCCTCCTGGATCCTGTACTTCTGCAGGCAAAGTGCTGTATACCCTTCTGTGCTTTCTAAGCACAGAAGGAAAAGACAGCATCACTTCCAGGCTCAGGAGGACCCATCTGCCCTGCAGGCACCCTGTACCTGTTTTCCAGCAACTGGGGTCTAGAGACATACCCTTGGAACTCACATGTATTTGTTATATATATGGGCTTCCCTGGTGGCTCAGACAGTAAAGAATCTGCCTGTGATGCAGGAGACCTGGGTTTGATCCCTGGGTTGGGAAGATCCCCTGGAGGAGGGCATGGCAACCGACTCCAGTATTCTTGCCTGGAGAATCCCATGGACAGAGGAGCCTGGTGGGCTACAGTCCATGGGGTCACAGAGAGTCAGACCTGACTGAGCAACTAAGCACAGCACGGCACATATATATATATATTAAATATTTGATTTTTGCTTCCATTTTGTTAATAATATAAAGGACATTAACAGAAGAATGTCCTGGACTATGTGACAAAACCTCTGGTTGAGCGATCAACCTCATCCATTTCCATCTTCTCTGGAAACATTTCTTCAATCTTGTCAAAACACACTCCCTGAGTTTAGAGCCAGGGAATTCTTGGCACAGTACTGAGCCAAGGAAGAAAGAAGAAGCAGCTTAGGATAAGTGACCTGGAGGATGGCTGGGATACGGATCCATGCCAGGTAGGAGCGGGGAGATGCTGGAGATTTAGGCTAGACAGTGAGCAAGGTCATAGCAGTGAAAACAAGGCTGACTGGGGCACCCATAAAGCAAGCTGAGGCTGCCGTCTGGAAAATCAGGTCCCTGCATCAGCTTTCAGGATGTCTCTGGTGTCTGGTCGGATGTTAGCATTTTTCAGTCAAGGACTGTAAGTTCGGAGGAGTGGGTGGAGAACAGGAGATCTCTTTGATGGCTGGTTCCTCTGAAAACAATAAATAGCTTCTGGAGAGAAGGGCAGGCATCTGGGTGTTGGCTTGGCCGGAGCCAGCAGCGGTTTATCCACCCACAGACGACACAAAGGGAGGGTGGACCGAGGAAGCAGACTGTGGGCTGCCGGCCAGTCTAATCCTGCTCCCAGCAGCCTGGAGGAGTGATCTGGGGGATTTCAAAAGAGAAAGATCTTAAGAAGGGTTCAGAAACAGCCCACTGTTGAGAAAGAATCTGCACAAGCTTGAGTAAATTTTGTCTTCTTACTCTGGGCCTGCGCTGAGGAGGAGGTCTTTTGTTTTTCCCCCTCAGTTTATTTTGGTTTGATTTATTTTATTTTATTCTTCTATGTTTGCCAAACAATTTGACATTTATATTTGGTAAACACAAAATCTACCACTTGAACTATTTTTGCATATGCAGTTCCGTGGGAAGTGAATACATTCAAATTGTCGTGCACATGTTATTCTTAAAATTTTTTGATTGGAATATAGTTAATTTACAATGCTGTGTTAGTTCATACTGTAGAGCAAAGTGCACCCGCTATATGTATACATACATCCCCTCTCTTTTGGATTTCCTTCCCATCTAGGTCACCACAGAGCTCTGAGTAGTTTCCTGTGCCGTACAGTGGATTCCCATACGCTTACACGAGTCTTTTTCAATTCAAACTGACGTTCCTTCAGTGCTCGTTTCACTTCATTTTCTGAGAACAGACGAGGTATTATGAGGTTCCGTGAAAATCTTGGTGTCCCGACCCTTTGCTTTTGTGCTTGTCTGGAAGCACCCTTTGGGTCTAGTCTGCTGTGGAGGGATCGAAAGTCTGTGTTTCAGCCAAGCTCTGATATTTACCTTCAGATGAATTTCTACCCCCAGAAAGCCACTGGGTTCAAAACCAATGACTTATCCTGCCCTAGAGGTAGAGCCCTCTCTTCTCAGACTTGATGGCTCCAGCGCCAGGCCTGCCAGCATCTCCCCAGAGATGGATCGGTGGGGCGGGACGGGATGCGAGACTTCCCCGGGTGTACTCCTTGTTCCAACAGCGTTCAGGCTGCAGGAAAACACGGCCTGTTCCATTCAGGGTGTGAGTGGGGCCAGGGGAAGAAGCGAGCACTGACAGGACCAGCCTCGATGTTGTCAGGATAGAACGAGGTCACACAAGTGAAGCAGGGGCGCATGTGCTAAGCCATCTCAGTAGGAGGAGCTATTTTTATTCCCAAGACTGTACCCAAAGGAGGTAGATGACAAGAAAACAGCCAGGTTTTCAGGAAACTTGCTTTTAAAAATTGTTTCAGGCATGTGTTTCCATCTCATACACACTCTCGACACCCATGATGACGCGGAACACCGGACTCACTGTCTCGTGGTACTGCAGCTGTCCTTAGGCTCCTGGTCCTCATGGTGGAGAAACGGGTTGAAGTACATTATTCAGTTTGCGGAGGTGGGAAATGATTTCTGATCTTACCCTAATCTATTTTTTTTTTTTTTTTTTGGACTGGGCCTTGTGGCATACAAGATCTAACTTCCCTGACCAGGGATTGAACCTGTGTCCCCTGCACTGGGAATGTGGAGTCTTAGCCACTTGACTGCCAAGGAAGTCTCCGATCTTACTGTAAGAGAACCGAAACATTTCATTGCTTGAGCATTCTGGTTAAGTCCAGGTTTGATTTTCCCAGATGTGCTGCACAACATTAAAATAAAGTAAGATGATGATAACAACATCAGTGCATCAAACCAAAAACACTGCAGGAATGCCATAAACTATACTTGATGGTAATTCTTCAGTTCACTTCAGTCACTCAGTCGTGTCCAACTCTTTGTGACCCTATGGACTGCAGCACTCCAGGCTTCCCTGTCCATCACCAGCTCCCGGGGTTTACTCAAATTCATGTCCACTAAGTCAGTGATGCCATCCAACCACCTCATCCTCTGTCGTCCCCTTCTCCTCCTGCCTTCAATCTTTCCCAGCATCAGGTTCTTTTCCAATGAGTCAGTTCTTTGCCTCAAGTGGCCAAAGTACTGGAGTTTCAGCTTCAACATCAGTCCTTCCAATGAATATTCAGGACTGATTTCCTTTAGGATGGACTGGTTGGATGGGACTCTCAAGAGTCTTCTCCAACATCACAGTTCAAAAGCATCAATTCTTTGGTGCTCAGCTTTCTTTATAGTCCAACTCTCACACCCATACATAGTAATTCTGGAAACTTGCAAAAAGGAACTTGTTTACAGTATAACATAAAGGAATTGCATGTATTTTACGAGTGAAACTCTCCCTTAAAAAAAATGCGTATGGATGGGACTGAGGTCTGAGATTTAATGTGCAAAGATGAAAATGGGTATTGCTGTAGCATGCTAATTTCCACCAAGTATTTAAATAGGCGAAATGTAAATAAAACCATTTTGGAAGGTGTGTCAGAGGAGGGAGCAGGAAAAGAGGATTAAGTATAAGATACAAAATGGGAAACTTGATGTCCCCTAATATGTAGCTATAGAGAATGGCACATTCTGGTGGGGTGGGGAGGGAAGCAAAACTATGATGTCAGAGTTTTGCCTCCAGTTTCTGGGCTTGGCTCTCTTGACAGTGATAACCCCCTACCTGGGCAGGTGCGAGGTCACTGCCCTTGGGAATCTGCCATAAAACATGGGGTGTGGACTCCTACCCCACATTTCCAACCTGTTCACTCTGCCCTGGGGCCTCAGGATCCTGACAGGTCCCTTTGTTTGGTTACTGATCAGATTCTCTGTTCAGACTTTGCCCCAGATTCTGCCTTTCAGAGCATGTGCTGTTTACAGCCTGAAGCCCTGCTCGCAACCCCACCCACCGCTTAGCACTCAGGTTCCACCTAGGGCCCCACCTGCCCCGAAGGGAGATCACCCCGGGCAAGCTCCCCCTTCCCTGTAACAGCCCTGCTCCTCCTTAGGAACTTGCCTTAGTCACCAGGACAAGGCAGGGATGTTGAATCCTGGTGCAAACCAAAGTTGACACAAGAGAACATGCTCTCTTGCATTCCGTTTAGGGAGGTGGCTTACAGGCTGGCTTGTGATGTGGCATCAGTTGGGGGTGCATCGTGGAGGGAAAGGCAGAGGACAGGAACTGTGCATATGCAAGCAGAAGGGGCAACTGCAGGAAGCCTGGGATTGACAGGTGAAATTATTGTCAGCCTAATTTATACAAGAAGACTGTCCACTGTGTCAGAAAGGTGGGGGTGAAGGAAAACCAGATGTGGCGCTGCCCACCAGTGCTTGTGAACTAGCGGAATGAAGGCCATGCACACCACATACAGTTACAGCCTGTGGTCAGCTGTGAGTGCTGGAGAGGAGGGGTTGCCCACGGTGGGGAGAAGGCGGCTGGCAGCACAGGCTGGAGAGGCAGGCTGAGCCACTGCATGGTCGGTTACCTGACTACAGGCCAGGCCTTGGCCACAGGTGGGGAGATGCTGAAAGAAGAGCCAGGAGCAGAGTAGCGGCCTCCCGGAGGGACTGTGCCATACGGCCAGCTTGGGGACCACTGATTTAATGTGGACCCTACATTTTATGAAGGATTAGGTTAAATGACCCCCCGCCAAGAGGCTAAGGGGCTTTCACAAACTTGCAGAGGTTTTCGTGAAAATAGATAAGTTCCCAACACCCCTCTAGTCTCTGCACCTCCTAAAAGCTGTCTCTTTCTTAAGTTTCTGATGTTTGCTCAGAAGATAAGCCACCCAAGTGGCCCTAGCATGAGTGGGTGCCTTGAATATGTTGACAGCGTGGGAGACTGGGTGTGAGTCCACGGTGCCAGGTACGAATGAGGCCTCTGCATTCACTATTATGACTTGGCCACAACACACGCATTGTGGCTGAGTGCCAGCCCATTAGTAAGCCACAGCTTGTTTTCCTGAAGGGGCTGGCGGAGGCTTGCTCCATTGTCTCCCTTCACTCCTCCTCCCCTTGCCTATTCTTCCCTGAAGACGTGGCCGTGTGAGCAGTCAGCTCAGCAGGGCTGGGAGATGGTTTTGCCCTGGGCCCCCCACCCCTACCCCAAAGAAATGCCAATGAACGTATTTTACACTGTGAAGTTAGAATGGCCAGAGATGGAATCATGGGAGTTGTTAACATAAATAACCCCTACACATCAGAATCATACGGTGGCCACATTTAAAAGATGACCTTATCAAAATTACATGACAGTAGCGATTCCTTTGTTATTTCTATGAGTTTCTCTACATGGTGAGTGCACATTTGTTGAGTTCTCTCTTGCCGTCCCCCACACCTGTGCTTTGAGTCCTCCCTTGCTCAGGATTTGGTTATGTATTCAAAGCAATAGACACATGCTTCCTGTGTGTGCACAGTAGAAAGTGTGGTGGATGCTTTTCCAGGACTCCCCAGGGATTCCATTCCATCCACCCAGGTGATCTCTAAGGTCCCTGCTGGTTCCAAAATGACCCTTGGAACTTGTACTTAATTCATGTTATATGACACGGAGGCCAGGGAGTTAGAACCCTTGGGCAAGTTACTCAGTTGTTTCACTCGATGAATTCTGTTCTGCACACAGTCACCTGTAACTACAGTCTGCCCCACATTACGCCACGTAGAAGGTTGTGGGTGACGCAGACAAGCGTGAGACATGTTCCTGCCTCCTGCCCAGGGAGGGATAATTTCACTAGAGATATATAATAGGAAGCTGAAAGGTCACACACTACAAAGTAGCACCTATGTGTGTGTGTGTGTGTGTGTGTGTGTGTGTGTGTCTACATGCATGCATGCTCAGTTGCTCAGTTGTGTCCAACTCTTTTATGAAAACCCCACAGACTATAGCCTGCCAGGTTCCTCTGTCCAGGGGAGTTTTCAGGGAAGAATACTGCAGTCAGCTGCCATTTCCTTCTCCAGGGGATCTTCCTGACCCAGGGATCGAAGCTGCGGCTCCTGTATTGCAGGTGGATTCCTTACCACTGAGCCACAGGGGAAGCCCACCGTGTGTCTACATATACACTCTTATAATGATAAACGCATCAGGTGCTGAGCGTGAGAAGTTTAGATCAAGGTGTGCTAGGGCACCCCAATAACCCCTAACATGTGTTGAGCACTTATTCTGTGCCAGCATCCTTCCAGGATCCTGTACATTTATTAACTAACTTAATTCTCATAATTAGGTTCTTACCTAGGAGGTAAGAACTGTCATTATCTCCCTGTCTCAGATGAGGAAATTGAGTACAGTAAAATTAAGTCACTTATTCACGGTCACAGAGTCAGTAAGTGGCAGAGGCTGAACTGAACCAAGGAAATCTGACTGCGTGTATGCTCTTAACTGAGATGAGTGCAATTGTGCGGTAGTTGGAGCATTCTTTGGCATTGCCTTTCTTTGGAATTGGAATGAAAACTGACCTTTTCCAGTCCTGTGGCCACTGCTGGGTTTTCCAAATTTGCTGGCAAATTGAGTGCAGCACTTTCACAGCATCATCTTTCAGGATTTGAAACAGCTCAACTGGAATTCCATCACCTCCACTAGCTTTGTTCATAGTGATGCTTTCTAAGGCCCACTTGACTTCACATTCCAAGATGTCTGGCTCTAGATTAGTCAACACATCAATACCACCAACCACGAAAGGTCTTCCTAAGAATAGAGCAGGAAAGAAAACCTGGTTGAGGTCAGTCGGAAAAAGAAGAGAAACTTTCACAGGCAAAGAGGTGGCTGGAGGGCTGGGGTGGAAACAAGCTGATGTGTCTCGGGTGGTGAAGACATGGGGTGGGTGGAGAGGATGGTCCCTGATGGAGGGGTTGGGAGAGCGTAGGCGCCGTGGGTTCCAAGATGGCGGCATTCACTTCTGTGCATGCTGGGAGCTGCTCTTGCTATGAAGCTGGGCGGTCCTTGGCAAAGTGCTTTTTAAATTTGTTTATTTTCTAGGCAGAATCTTAGTTGTGGCATGTGGGATCTAGTTTCCTGACCAGGGTTGAACGCCAGGTCCCCTGCCTTGGGTGTTTAGAGTCTTAGCCACTGGACCACCAGGGAAGTCCCAGGAAAGTATTTTTTGATGGTTTTTAATACAGCATCTGAAACACTCTTCTAGAAGGATTGATTTCTAGAACTGGAAGACTCCCCAATACAGAGTTGACAGTGTATCTTGGGATTTTCAATGACCTCTTCCTTTTTTTTTTTTTTTCCACTAATCCACAGGGCTTCTAACTTTCTAAATTAAATGAGCATGTATTATTTTGCCATGAGAAAAACTAAGAAAAATAAAATAAGCTAAACTACTTTAAAAAACTGCAGAATGGATCCTTTCTAAAAGTGTACTCAGGCATGGGTTAGGGTTTGTCCTTTAAAAGTCTGGAGATGAGTTTTGTATTGTGTTGCCATATATATATATATTTTTTTTTTTTTTTTAATTTATTTTTGGCTATGTGGTGCACTGGTTTCACATTGCAGTGGCTTCTCTTGTTGGATATGGGCTCTAGGGCACATGGGCTCAGTAGCTGTGGCTCCTGGGCTTGAAAGCACAGGCTCAACAATTGTGGCACACGGGCTTGGCTGCTCCATGGCATGTGAGATCTTCCCGGGCCAGGGATTGAACCTGCGTCTCCTGCATTAGCAGGTGGATTCTTTACCACTGAGCCACCAGGGAAGCCCTGTGTTATCTTTTAAGCATGTGACTACGCACATTATTCTAGGCGACCTGACGGCGTTTTCTGTGTGGTCCATCTCGGGCAAGTCAGGCCTTGCTTCTGGTTAAAGGGGTATATGTGCCTTGTTTTCTGAGGGTGGGAGGGGAACTTTTCCTTTGTAAAGAAGCTAGATGGCTTGGCAAGTGAGACAAAAAGAAGAGACGCCACTAGCAGATTGGGAGAGAAGGGGATGAGAAGAAAGAGGGAACATTCCAGTACAGCAGTCAGAGTGGAGTCAGTGTCCAGGACAAGACACTGGAAAAAGAGAGAGGCTGGCAGGGCTGGAGGGACATCACGTGTGTGTGTGCCTTGAAAGAGTTGACTTCTTTGACTTCTTCTTAATTATTTTAAAAGTATATTTAAAAATTTTATTTATTCTTTGGCCACACCATGCAGCATTCTGGATCATAGTTCCCTAATCAGGGATTGAACCTGCGCCTGCCCACCCCACCCCACTGCAGAGGTTTAGGGAAGTCCCTGACCTCCTTATAAATAATACGGAAAAGTCTGACATAAGTCAATGTAGTAGAAAAGACCCAAGTCACATGGTACATCCCTTCACATAAACCACTCTTGGGATCGAAATATTGTAGTTATATTGCAAGGGTTTGCAGAGATCCTTGTTCAGTTCAGTTCAGTTCTGTGACTCAGTGGTGTCCAACTCTGTGACCCCATGGACTGCAGAACGCCAGGCCTCCCTGTCCATCACCAGCTCCTGGAGTCTCTACTCAAACTCATGTCCATAGAGTTGGTGATGCTATCCAACCATCTCACTCTCTATCATCCCCTTCTCCTCCTGCCTTCAATCTTTCCCAGCATCAGGGTCTTTTCCAATGAGTCAGTTCTTCACATGAGGTGGCCAAAGTATTGGAGTTTCAGCATCAGTACTCCCAGTGAATATTCAGGACCGATTTCCTTTAGGATGGACAGGTTGGATCTCCTTGCAGTCTAAGGGACTCTCAAGAGTCTTTTCCAACACCACAGTTTAAAAGCATCAATTCTTCAGTGCTCAGCTTTCTTTATAGTCCAACTCTCACATCCATACATGACTACTAGAAAAACCATAGCTTTGACTAGATGGACCTTTGTTGGAAAAGTAGTGTCTCTGCTTTTTAATATGCTGTCATGTTAAATAGTTGGTCATAACTTTTCTTCCAAGGAGCAAGCGTCTTTTAATTTCATGGCTTGGCTAGATCCTTGAATAGTATTCAAACATGGAGAGAGAGAGAGGCAGAAGATTGCTTAATTTCTGATATTGGAACAAGATTCACTTTGAAGTTCCTCAGTTTGCATATTTGGCTCTGTACTTGTTCCTCATCCATATTTATTTTCTCTTTTTAAAGTCACAAACTGTTGAGCTTTGATATGTCTTACACAGAATTTGTACTCTGTCAATATGGCTCCACTCCCAGCATATGGTGGAGCAATTCTTTTCTGACACCTTCTTAAAAGGAGTCTTAGAGTAAACACAGCCCTGTGCACACACTTGAAGTACTTGAAGCAAATACTCACTAATCTTTATCTCCCTTGATGCCTTGCACTGTTCTTTGTATGTGGTAAAGCTAAATAATTCATGAATGTGAAATGCATGTTGCATAGCAAGGATATTAGATGACATGTTTTTACCTTCTTCCCTTACCTTTCTGCTTTATGCAAGGAAATCATTACAGAGTCTGCAAGGCAGAATGTCTGGGATCATACAGCTAGCTGGCCCTGGGAAAATACTTAAACTGACCTTCAACTACATCTCCTGCAGCTCCAACACTGCCTTGGAAAAGTTGTCTAACCTCAGTTTGCTCAGCTACAACGTGGGTATAATAATAGCACCTTGAGACTTCCCTAGGGGTCCAGTGGCTGGGACTCCATGTTCCCAATCCAGGGGGCCTGGGTTCGATCCTTGGTCAGGGAACTAGACCCCACATGCTGCAACTTAAGAGTTTGCATGCTGCAGCTAAAGATCCTGTGTACTGCCCTGATGCAGCCAAATAAATATTGTAACCAAAATAATAACAATAGTAGTGCCTACCTCTCAGGATTGCTATGAGGATGAAATCAGTCCAGATGTGCAAAAGGGCTTAAAACAGTACTTGCCACATGTTAAGTACCACTTAGATTTTAATTATGAGTAGTAGTTTCATCATCACCATCTTATGGGATTGAGAAAGAGTAATGTGTACCTCGGGTGCTCTCAGTTATAATTGTAATGATTGGTTGCTTTGTTGCCTTTGAGTCCTTCAGTCACTTGCTGAATGGCTAGTTGTACATTTGAATAGAAAATGAAGTATTATGAATAATAATGAGATAATTTAATCAGATCTTTGGGGGTTTTTTGGGGGGTAGCAGAGTGTGGGTGTCTGACCATATTTAACAACATTTACAGGCCCACTAGGGGCACCATTTCTCAGTCAAAATTCCTTCCATTCATTCACTTTGGTAGGTGAATGGAAATCTGTGCCCTTTTCATTTATAAACGTTCATGACCTGGGGCTTCCTTGGTGGCCCCATGATTAAGACTTTGCCTTCTAATGCAGGAGGTGAGGGTTCCATCCCTGGTCAGAGACCTAAGTTCTCACATGTCTGGGGCCTTAGCAGAATGTGGGTGTCTGACCATATTTAACAACATTTACAGGCCCACTAGGGGCACCATTTCTCAGTCAAAATTCCTTCCATTCATTCACTTTGATAGGATGGAAATCTGTGCCCTTTTCATTTATAAACGTTCGTGACCTGGGGCTTCCTTGGTGGCCCCATGATTAAGACTTTGCCTTCTAATGCAGGAGGTGAGGGTTCCATCCCTGGTCAGAGACCTAAGTTCTCACATGTCTGGGGCCAAAAAAAAAAAAAAAGGACATAAAACAGAAGCAATACTGTAAGAAATTCAATAAAGACTTTAAAAATGGTACACACACACACACACAAATCAGTGACCTAAGTCTATAATGACACTAGATTAGAAACTCTATAGCTTAGAGTTGGGAGACTGAATCAAGTACTCTTGTAAGTTTCAGTGTCTTCCTCTGGTAAAGGGGAAAAATCGGGCCTCCTTCCCAATGTGCTTGTGAAACCCATCATAGTAACAGTGTCCAGAGTATGCTGAGCGCTGACTCTGTGCCAGGTTCTGTTCTAAGTCTTTTCTTTTTTAATATGTATAATTGTTTTATAAAAATGAGATCAAATTATATATGGCTTTCTGCATTTTACTTTTAAAGAAGATTTTTATCATTATTATTTTAAACACCAAAAACATTTTATATTGGGGTATAGCCAATTAACAATGTTGTGATAGTTTCGATGAACTGTGAAGGGACTTAGTCATACATATACATGTATCCATTCTCCCCCAAACTCCCCTCCCATCCCAGCTGCCACATAATATTGAGTTGGGTTCCATATGCTATATAGTAGGTCCTTTGGTTATCCATTTTAAATATTCTGCTCCAAGTCTTGAACTTACTTCAAGAGCTTAGTATGATGCCCAGCCCTCTGTAAGCATGAGGTATGGTTGTTCTTGTTACTTGGAGTCTGAAGAGGTGGATGTAGCCAGATTGGAAGGCAAAAGCTTGAGCTAAGGCATCCAAAGGTCAAGGTGGGATTCGAATCCTATCAGCGTGGCTCCAGAGTCCACGATTGCACACCTTGTGTGACTGCCGCCTGTCCCTGCAGTCCTCTGTCCACCTGTGTTCCAGCCCAGCTCTCTTTGTTATGCACCCAACTTGCCCTTTGTCTCCTTTCAGGGATCACCTCCCTGGGGAATACACACCCTCTACTTGTTATATGTGGGCTTCCCAGGTGGTGCTAGTGGTAAAGAACCTGCCTGCCAGTGCAGAAGACATGAGACGTGGGTTCTATCCTGGGTTGGGAAGATCCCCTGGAGGAGGCATGGCAACCCAGTATTCTTGCCTGGAGAATCCCATGGACAGAGGAGCCTGATGGGCTACAGTCCATGGGGTCACAAAGAGCTGGGCACGACTGAAGTGATGTAGCACACACACACAAGACTCTGTCAGTCTTGAAGCCTGTCCTGCTCACCTTCCTGGGAATCCCCAGGGCACTTTGCACAGGAGAACTTGACAGCAGGGAACTCTTCAGACATCACTGTGTCCCTGCCTCTCCACTCCCAAGTCTCCCACTTGATATACACTGCTAAGTCACTTCAGTCGTGTCCAACTCTGTGCGACCCCATAGCCGGCAGCCCACCAAGCTCGCCTGTCCCTGGGATTCTCCAGACAAGAACACTGGAGTGGGTTGCCATTTCCTTCTCCAATGCATGAAAGTGAAAAGGGAAAGTGAAGTGGCTCAGTCATGTCCGACCTCAGCAACCCCATGGACTGCAGCCCTCCAGGCTCCTCCGTCCATGGGAGGAGGAGTACTCTTTCCAGGCAAGAGTACTGGAGTGGGTATTTATGACCAATGAACTGATAATCTTGGAACCCAGGGCTCACCTCTCATGCCTGTCTTCTAAAATCTGGAGGAAGGACAGGAGCGTGGAGGACCCCACCTTCGTCACCTGGTCATTGCCCCAGGTGAGATGCACACTGGCCCTGACTTTGGCCCTGTCAGCCTCCACCTCTGTGTCAACCTGTGACATGGTCCCCTCCAGAAGAGAATAGGGGCAGCTACATACACGAAGCTTCTGGCCTCCACCCAAACAAACAGGGTCTGTATATGTAAAGCCAGGGGAGCCCATTGGAAGACATACACAAACACACACACACACACAGTCCTAAATTTTGGACAGTGTCAGGTCTGAAAGTCCTGTGCTTAGTTGCTCAGTCTATGTCAGACTCTTTGTGACCCCATGGACTGCAGCACTGCAGGCTTCCCTGTCCTTCACCATCTTCCAAAGTTTTCTCAAACTCATGTCCATTAGTGGATGATGCCATCCAACCATCTCATGCTCTGCACCTTCCTTCTCCTTTTGCCCTCAATCTTTCCCAGGATCAGAGTCTTTTCCTATGAATCAGCTCTTTGTATCAGGTGGCCAAAGTACTGGAGCTTCAGCATCAGTCCTTCCAAAGAACATTCAAGATTGATTCCTTTAGGATTGACTGGTTTGATCTCTTTGCTGTCCAAGGA
Source organism: Aepyceros melampus (assembly GCA_006408695.1). Classification (NCBI taxonomy): domain Eukaryota; kingdom Metazoa; phylum Chordata; class Mammalia; order Artiodactyla; family Bovidae; genus Aepyceros; species Aepyceros melampus. Next base: position 420,930 of record SJXQ01008112.1, read on the forward strand.
ACTCTCAAGAGTCTTCTCCAGCACTATAATTCAAAAACATCGGTTCTTTGGTGCTCAGCCTTCTTTATGGTCCAACTCTTACATCTGTACATGACTACTGGAAAAACCATAGCCATGACTATACAGATCTTTGTCAGCAAAGTGATATCTCTGCTTTTAAAGATGCTGTTTAGGTTCATCATAGCTTTTCCTCCTAGGAGCAAGTGTCTTTTAGTTTCTTGGCTGCAGTTACTGTTTCCAGTGATTTTGGAGCCCAAGAGATAAAATCGGTCATGGCTTCCACTTTTCCCCCTTCTGTTTGCCATGAAGCGATGGCACCAGATGCCATGATCTTCGATTTTTGAATGCTGAGTTTTAAGCCAACTTAAGATGGTCTGGACTGAGTTACAAAGCAAACCTACAGTGAAGGAGTTCACTGTGTGCTCTTCCCTGTGTTCATCCATGTCACCCTTTAAACCAACAGACACTGTCATTAGGCCTCTGCTGAAGTATATATATGCACAGACACAGTGGATACCACTGAAGCATCAAAAAAAGAATGAAAATTTTCATTTGCAGCAACATGGATGGCCTTGGAAGGTATTATGCTAAGTGAAATAAATCTGTCAGTAATGCCTAATGTGGCTCCCGGAAGAAAAAGACTATATCAGTTATATGTGGAATCCAAAAATTATAGTGAACTAGTGACTTTAACAAAAAAGCAGACTCACAGATATAGAAAACAAACTAGTGGTTACCAGTGGCAGAGGGAAGGGGAAGAAGTAACATAGAATTAGGGGAATAAGAGATACAAACTAGTAGGTATAAAATAAGCCATAAGGATATATGATACAACATGGGGAATGCAGTCAATATTTTATAATACAGTCAATATTTATATATTTTATACAGTTATGATATTTAAAAATTGTGAATCCCAATCTTCTAATTCATCCAACCCTCCTTTCCCTTCTTGGTAACTGTAAGTTTGTCCTCTACTTATGTAACTATTTCTGTATAGCCAGTATTTTATAATAACTAGAGTATAACCTTTAAAAATTGTGAATCACTATATTATAATCCTGTAACTTATATAATCTTATAGAACTATACTTCAATTAAAAATTTTAAAGGATTGTTTAAATTTTATCTTTTTTATTTTGGTCTTTCACTTGACATATATACATTGCTTTGATCATAAAAAATTTACTTAAATTGTTTCATTTATTTAAATTATAAAGAAATTCATCAAGGGACATCCGAAGAAGGTCATCAAAGGAAGACCCTCGTCAGACAACAGAGTCAAATTAACAGCAATGGCCAAGCACATGCTCAGGTTCTAAAAGTACAGACCTGCTCCTGCAGTTGAGTTCTGTACTCTCTGCTTCTTTGATGTAGATGTTCTGAAGCATTCATGGTCCCTGGTGAAAAATTCTTTAAGCCAGTTCTCCAGCTTTGTTATATCAGTCTGGTGCTGCTGGTGTAGCTTCTGGACAAATCCTTCATAAACTATTTGCAACTCATTCCTGGCCTTTTTTAAAACTTCTCACAGGTGGTTGAAACAGTGACTGAAAAGAGATGGAAAAAGGCAAGGGAAGATGACGCACAGCCTGCTAAACGGCCTACATTCGTAACATTCACACACAGCTGTGATGACTCAGAAAGCAGTACTCAATTCTCTCGGGACCAGATTCTCAACCATAACAGTGCAGAAGTGGAGGGTGAAAGGGAAGGAGAGGAAATGGGCTCTGGCAGCAAAAGGCCAACTGTCTGTCAAGCAGTAAGAGAAGTCCTTGGGCAGAGCCAGGTTCCCAAGTGAAGAGCACCCTTATGTGTGGTGACCAATCAGTGCCCGGGCCTCAAGGAGAAGAGGCTCTGATTGGCTGAGGTGTCTAAGGCAGGCCAGCCCCTAGGGGAGGCGGCTGAGACAGAGAAGAAACAGAAGGTAAGACCACAAAGAAACAGAGTTTAAACTTGTACCTGATTGGAGCCAATTTAGGCTCATTACTTCAAAAATACAGTAAGAAAACTAAAAGATTATATGGAACACAAATCATCAGAACATAAAAACTTTAGGAAAAACACATTGAAAAGCCACACTACAATGTGAATAAATTGAAAGGTTAACATTTTAAAAAGGCAAAGAAATTTTATAAACGTAGTTTAAAATCAGACCATCCTAACCTTTCACTACCACTACCAGAACAGAATTATTAACAATACCTTGCAGAACTTACACATGAATAAATGCCCATACATGCTATAATAAATCCTGAAAGAAATGGAAGAAAACACTTGCAAATGAAGCAACTAATAAGGGGTTATCTCCAAAATATACAAACAGCTCATGCAGTTCAATATCAAATGAACCCAATCCAAACATAAGCAGAAGAGTCAAATAGACATTTCTCCAAAGAAAACATACAGATGGCCAACAAACACATGAAAAAATGCTCAACATCACTAATTATTCAGTTTAGTTCAGTTCAGTTCAGTCGCTCAGTTGTGTCTGACTCTCTGCGACCCCATGGACTGCAGCACGCCAGGCCTCCCTGTTCATCACCAACTCCTGGAGCTTACTCAAACTTACATCCACTGAGTCAGTGATGCCATCCAACCATCTCATTCTCTGTCGTCCCCATCTTCTCCTGCCTTCAATCTTTCCCAGTATCAGGGTCTTTTCAAATGAGTCAGCTCTTCGCATCAGGAGGCCAAAGTATTAGCGCTTCAGCTTCAGTATCCATTTTTCCAGTGAATATTAAGAGATGATTCCTGATTTGATTTCCTTGCTGTCCGAGGGACTCTCAAGAGTCTTCTGCAGCACCGCAGTTTGAAAGCATCAGTTTTTCGGCATTCAGCCTTATGATCACGTCTATACATGACTACTGAAAAAAAAAACATAGCTTTGATTATAGGACCTTTGTCGGCAAAGTGATATCTCTGCTTTTTAATACAGTGTCTAGGCTCATCATAGCTTTTCTTCCAAGGAGCAAACGTCTTTTAATTTTGTGGCTGCAGTCACTGTCTGCAGTGATTTTGGAGCCTGAGAAAAAAATCTGCCATTGCTTCCACTTTTCCCCCATTTATTTGCCATGAAGTGATGAGACCAGATGCCATAATCTTAGGTTTTTAAATATTGAGTTTTAAGTCAGCCTTTTCACTCTCCTCTTTCATCCTCATCGAGAGGCTCTTCAGTTCCTCTTTGCTTTCTGCCATTAGAATGATATCACCTGCATATCTGAGGCTGTTGATATTTCTCCCCGCAGTCTTGATTCCCCTCTGTAATTCATCCAGCCCAGCATTTTGCATATGTACTTTGCATAGAAGTTAAATAAGCAAGGTGAAATATACAGCCTTGACGTACTCCTTTCCAAACTTGTAACTAGTCCATTTTTCCATGTTTGGTTCTAACTGTTGTTTACTGACTGCCTACAGGATTCTCAGGAGGCAGGTAAAGTGGTCCGGTATTCCATATCTTTAAGAATTTTCCACAGTGTTTTTGTGATCCACACAGTCAAAGGCTTTAGCATAGTTAGTGAAGCAGGAGATGTTTGTCTGAAATTACCTTGCTTTTTCTATGATCTAATGGATGTTGGCAATCTGATCTCTAGTTCTTCTCCTTTTCTAAATCCAGCTTGTATGTCTTGAAATTCTCGGTTCACATATTCTTGATGTCTAGCTCGAAGGATTTTGAGCCGTACCTTGCTAGTATGTGAAATGAGCACAATTGTCGGTAGTTTGAACATTCTTTGGCATTGCCTTTCTTTGGGATTGCAATGAAAACTGATCTTTTCCTCTCCTGTGGCTTTACAAAGCAGTTGCTTTACAATGTTGTTATTTTCTTCTGTACATCAAAGTGAATCAGCTCTCCACATACATATAGCCCCTCTTTTTTGGATTTCCTTCCCATTTGGGTCATCACAGTGTTATCCCACCCCTCTGTCTCTATAGTTTGTCTCTCTGTCTGTGTCTCTAGTTCTGCTTTGCAAATAAGATCATCTGTACCATTTTTATAGGTTCCACATATATGTGTTAATACATGATATTAGCTTCTCTTTTTCTGACTTACGTCACATCGAATGGTAGTCTGTAACTCCATCCACATCTCTGCAAATGGCACATTTTTGTTCCTTTTGCTGCCTGAGTAATCCTCCATTGTGTACATGTACCACGTTTTATTTATCCATTCATATGTCAGTGGACATTTCTGTTGCTTCCACGTCCTGGTTATTGGAAATAGTGCTGCAGTAAACATTGAGGCATGTATCTTTTCGAATTGTTTTTTTCCTAGGCATATGCCCAGCAGTGTAGTTGGTGGGTCATATGGTAGCTCTATTTTTAGTTTTTTTAAGGAAACTCTCTACTGTCTCCGTAGTGGCTGTATCAATTTACATTCCCACCAGCAGTATAGGAGGCTTCCTTTATCTCCACATCCTTTCCAGCATTTATTGTTTGTGGATTTTTTTTTATGGTGTATATCCTTCTTTTTATTTGATTATTTTTTTATGCTCTGGGCATGACATAGGGGGAGAATTATGTGATCCAGCAAACGGCCCAGGAAAGCTCTCAAGTCCTGCAGAAAGGAAACAACAAGCTGACTCCTGCATTGCTTTGCTGCCCTGTTCCCACTCTGGTGTTCGGCCCCCTTCTTATCTCTGTCAGCTTGTCATCTGTCAGAGAAATCCTACTGGGAGACTCTTGCTATCTCTAAAGATGCAAGGGGAGATATCCATCACCATCAGATCACGCCTGAGAGGCTGGAGTTGCCCTGAAACTACATCAGTCGTCGTCTTCTGCCCCTCTGCCTTGACCTCAGTTGGTGTTCATTCTACTCAGTACATCTGTCCATCTTCCTTCCAGGCCCATTAATGAAGCAGCTGGGCCTTTATATCCTGATTTTTTCCAATTATTTTACTATATTTTACCATTAGTATGCTCTTTTTTCTATTAAATGGTAGTTTTAGTGATACAAAATTCTATTATTTTCTGTTGACCAATCATGATATGATAGGATTAAGTGAATAATAGTTACATAATCACAATAGTAAAAGATGTTTATCAGTTTCACAATCAATTGCCAGACAAAAAATAAAAGATAATTACATTTGCAAGCAATAATGGAAAGTGGATTAAACTAACAATATAAAATAATTACATACAATGCTGGGGTTAAGTAGAATGATATGGTAAGTGGAAGTGCATAGATGCAGTCTCATCTGCTCAGCCAGTCTTTTGTTCAGCTGGTGCATTTAATTCATTTACAGTTAAAGTAATTATCGATATGTATGATCGTATTAGTACCTTCCCTGGTGGCTCAGTTTGTAAAGGTCTGCCTGCAATGTGGGAGACTTGGGTTTGATTCCTGGATGGGGAGGATCCCCTGGAGAAGAAATGTAGACCCACTCCAGTGTTCTTGCCTGGAGAATTCCTGTGGATGGAGGAGCCTGGTGGGCTACAGTCCATGGGGTCACAAAGATTTGGACACGACTAAGCGACTAACTTTTACTTTCATGATCCTATTACCATTTTCTTAAAGGTTTTGGGTTAATTTTGTGTAGGTCTTTTCCTTCTTGTGTTTCCTGCCTAGAGTTCTTTTACCATTTGTTGTAAAGCTGATTAGGTGGTGCTGAATTCTCTTAACTTTGCTTGTCTGGAAAGCTTTTGATTTCTTCATCAGAGCTGAATGAGAGTCTTGCTGGGTATTGTAGAGTCTTCCCTTTCATCTCTTTGTGGATTTTTTGATGACAATTCTGACCTGTGTGGGGTGATCCTCATTGTCATTTTGATTTGCATTTCTCTAATAATTAGTGACGTTGAGTATCTTTTTGTGTGTTTCCTGGCCATCTCTATGAGCTCTCTGAAGAAATGTCTGTTTAGTTCTTCTGCCCATTTTTTTGAGTGGGTTATTTTTTTATATTGAGTGGCATGAGCTGTTTGTATATTTTGGAGATTAATCCCTTGTTGCTTCATTTGCAAATATTTCCTCCCATTCTGAAGGTTGTCTTTTTGTCCTTTTATGGTTTCCTTTGCTGTGCGAAATCTTTTACATTTAATTAGGTCCCATTTATTTATTTTTATTTTCAGTACTCTAGAAGGTGGGTCAAAAAAAGATCTTGCTGTGATTTATGTCAAAGAATGTTTTGTCTATGTTTTTCTCGAAGAGTTTTATAGTGTCTGGCTTTACATTTAGGTCTTTAATCCATTTTAGTTATTTTTGTGTATGGTATTAGGCCCTTTTTTTTTTTTTTTTTAGTTCTACCTGTTTATTGCTACCAACCCATTTCCCTCCACCCTCCTCACGCTTGCATACTCAGTCATGTAACCCCATGAATTGCAGCCTGCCAGGCTCTTCTGTTCATGGACTTTCCCAGGCAAGAATACTGAAGTGGGTTGCCATTTCCTTCTCCATAGAGGGTGTTCTAATTTCATTCTTTTACATGTAGCTGTCCAATTTCCCCAGCACCGTTTATTGAAGAGGCTGTCTTTTCTCTATTGGGCATCTTTGCCTCCTTTGCCATAGATTAGGTGACCATAGAGCAGCACCTCTTTTTTTTTTCAGAGTGATTATTTTTTAATTAAAAAAATTGATTGAAGTATAATTGATTTGTGATCTTGTGTTAATTTCTTCGGTACAGCAAAGTGTCAATTATACATGTATATTCTTTTTCATATTCTTTTCCATTATGGTTTATTATAGGATATTGAACATAGTTCTCTGTGTTCTATAGCAGGACCTTGTTGTTTACCCATCCTGTGTGTAATAGTTTGTATATGCCAGCCTCCAACTCCCAGTGCTTCCCTCCCTTACCCCAGCCCCCATGCCCTTGGTCTGTTCTGTATGTCTGTGAGTCTGTTTTGTCACAGCACCATTCAAACCTCACATCTTGTACTTCTTCCATTTTGAGGGGGCGATTTGTGAAGTGGTTACAAGAGGAGGGGAGAGTCTGCGACTGAAGCCTCTTTGGAGTGGGCTTTTTGGGACTCAGTGCAGACTCTGCCCCCTGAGGTCACATCCTAACCTCTTGGATGTCCTGCCACATGGACTGTGTGATCCCATTAGTAAAAATGGACATTCTAAACCCAGGCATTTAAACTGTAATCCTGCTAAATAATTTGTTTCCTGTTTTATATTGTTGACACAGAAGAGGGGGTGGAAAAATCCAGAAATGTTTTCCAGTGCATTTCCTTCCTTCCACCCCCAGCCCTGCTAAAGATACAGCATGGTGCTGGGGTTAGTCCCAAGTGCTGCATTTTTCTGTGCCCAGGTTCTTTCCTGGTAGAAATGGCATCTTCTAATTTCTATCACGACCGTACCAGTACCTGCTGGGTGCACAGAAGGTGCTCAGTACCCTGATTGATCTCTTACTGACTTTGTACCCCAGGTAACAGCTCTATGGGGTATCTTGTTCAGTCACTGTCGTGCCTGACTCTTTTGACCCCATGAACTGCAGCACACCAGGCTTCCTTGTCCTTCACCACCTCCTGGCGTTTGCTCAGACTCATGTCCATCGAGTTGGTGATGCCATCCAACCATCTCATCCTCTGTCATCCCCTTCTCCTCCTGCCCTCAATCTTCCCCAGGATCAGGAGGCTTTTCCAGTGAGTCGGCTCTTTTGGCACTGTGGCCTGATATTATGGTTCACCTGGGAGCTTTCACTTCTGTTTTGTCTCCAGCTTTTCCTCTTTTATCTGCTGAAGTCAAACTCCATCCCCGCAATTGAAGTTACCCTTCTGGTTGCCAAAGATTTTCATTCTGCCAGATGAAGTGTGTGTGTGCATGCATGCGTGTGTGTGTGTGTGTGTGTGTGTGTGTGTGTGTGTGTGTGTCTATGGAGGGGGGAGGACATGAATCAGAATGAAGAGCATCTGATGAGTTTAACCATCAGTTTCTTGACTGTTTGTCCCTGGTGACCCCTCCTGACTCTTCTTTCATTCCTGATTCTCCTTCTGCCCTCCTTCCCCCTCGTCCTTCCTGCTGGTCCCCTGGTTTGTCCCTAGTTTGTCCTTAGCCTTCCCTTTCCTGTCCACACTTTTCCCCACTGAGTTCACTCATTCCTTTAGTCCCTGCTCACAGCCCCTGTAGATGGTGCACCCCAAAATAAATCTAGAGCTGTTTTACTCCTCTGTGCCTGGCCTGGATTTCCAGTGATTCACATGACACCCACACTTACCTGACCCACATACTACCATAAATTCAGAATCTCCAACAGTCAATGTATTACTTGCTCACCCCAATCTCCTTTCTCTTCTCAGCTATGCGTTTTAGTTAAAACCCCGTTGTTTCCATCATGTGGAAATACAAACCGAGAGGTTTTTATCCATGTGTCTTTATTCCATCTTGTATACCCAGTCGATCGTGAATCTTCCCCAAGAAAACAAGTCTTGTTTTCACATCTGTTCCACTGCTGACACCCAGCCTGGCCCCAGCACTGGCTGTTCATCCCAGTAAAGATGT
>SJXQ01008112.1:430150-453856 GCA_006408695.1 Aepyceros melampus
TCCAGCCTGTCCCACCTCCTCCTCAAAGCTGCCTTCAACCTTCCCACCCACAGTGAGGAATCCCTTCTCAGAATTCCTACTGCTCTTGCTGTGGGCATCGCTTTAGCTACTCTCTGATCTCTTCGTGACTATTAGTTTTAGCTCCTCAGCTGGGTTGCAATATCCTCGGGGGCACTTTTATTTGTGCCGAGGGCCACCCCCAATTTGGGTTTATCTGTAGTATTCACAGTGACTACTACTAATCTGCCCGTGTATGTAATTAAGATACAATTAGGATAGCGCAATGAACCAGGCGTGGCGGCAAGTGCTTTAGATGCATTTAGCATCTAATGAGTGGGTACTGGGCACACACTTAATTGATTTAAGGAAGACAGTTTTGTTCAGCTGTTCTCCAGCTGTGGGTCTCAGGAGACTCCTGTTTGCTGAGACTCAGTCTCCTCATTCACAAAACTGGGAACTGGACTCCTGCTTTTTAAGGTTTTTTCCAGTTCCAACACTGTTGTGCAACTTCATCTCAGTCTCCTCGTTTCTAGAGAATTTTTGCTTTGTGTTGTGCACAGATTTTTCTCAGAGGATACAAAGCAAATAGGGCAGTATCCCTACCCTCAAAGTTTTCCCCATCCATTGCAGTAACAGGAAGCCAGAGGTATTGGATGGGTGACGGGGAGGGAGCCGGTTACGTCACTGGGAGAAAGCAGGGCAATTTCTGAGTTGGTTCTATTAGAAGCTTCCTGAAGGAGGAGAGATTTCCGTTCAGTTGAAAGGAGGCAGTTGACTGGCGGAGTGGGAGTACAGAGGCGCCTCCTGGCAGAACTGGTGGGCTGAGCAGCTATTCCGCAGAGGCCAGAACAGGCTGTGTTGAAGACCAACCAGCCAGACGTGGTGCTGTGTGCTATATTTAAAGTGGTGACCGAACCACCGATGTTACTGCCACCTACATCGGAAGAATCTCGACTGTGTCAGAAAAGTATGTGGATCCCAGAGGGGTGAGACATGTGGGTATTGGAGATTCATCCTCAGTTAGGACCATTTATTTTGGAATCCTCACAGGCTGAGGCCATAGAGAGTAGGCAGAGGAGGGGGTCAAACCCAAGGTTGATACATCTGGGTTCCTAACATAATATAATACAGGGAATTATCATAACAATCAGCTAATCCCAGAGATAATAATAATACATATTTCTTTCTGTTCTCATTTCAACAAGGAACTGAAGGGGTTGGCAAGTATATTCACATGCAACACAATAAAAATAGATAAAGAATGAGGAAATAAAAGTAGAAATAACAGTGTGAAGCCAGAGGAAAAGTGCCCCAAAGCTCTAAATACTTGACCAAAGGTGGGTACATGATTGGGGCTCCACATCCTAGCAACCAATGCATTTTTTTCCTTGTTGTTCAGTTGCTAAGTCATGTCCAACTCTTTGAGATGCCACGGACTGCAACACGCCAGGCTTCCCTGTCTTCACTATCTCCCAGAGTTTGCTCAAACTCGTGTCCATTGAATTGGTGATGCCGTCTAACCATCTCATCCTCTGTCATCCCCATCTCCTCCTGCCCTGAATCTTCCCCCGCATTAGGGGCTTTTCCGGTGAGTTGGCTCTTCGCGTCAGGTGGCCAAAGTATTGCAGCTTCAGCATCAGTCCTTCCAATGAATATTCAGGGTTGATTTCCTTTAGGATGGACTGGTTTGATCTCCTTAAGGGGCAGTTCTTATCTGAAATACAGTAATTCAGCATCTCAAAATTCCAAGCTTGTGTTCAGAGACTTATTCTTACTGATTAAAGAGGTTTTGCATCCTAGATAACACTGTGTGCTTTCATTCACTGCTGTTAAATAAACTCATTAGAAACCAAAGCTGAAGGCAAAACGCCCACCCAAGTCTTTGTGGCTGAATGTGTGTGGCTGCATTGCAACACACCAGTGATTTTACTTAAGAAAACCCCTTAAGTTCTGGGGTCAAAGAGAATGTCTTCTCCTGAGAAAATGTCATTGTCATTGATGTCAAATGTTATTGTCTTAGCCTAGTTCTAAGAAAGGCTTTCCCCTCTGCCTCCTCACCTACTCCCAACATACTTTCTCCCCAGTACACCTTTTTATTCATCAGTGCCATCTGAGAAGGGCCCTCTGCCCAGAGCTTCGGGGCTTCATGTGTGATGGCGATAGAGCGGAGAGATGGGTGCTGGGTCCCGGCCCCAGTGACCAGCTGTGCTCTCGTTGACAGTGTGAAGCAGCATGAACGCTACGGCCAGCTGACCCTGGTCAACTCCACCGCGGCCGACACGGGTGAGTTCAGCTGCTGGGGACAGCTCTGCACCGGCTATGTCTGCAGGAGGGACGAGGCCAAGACGGGCTCCACCTACATCTTCTTCACAGGTAAGAGTCTGACTGCACTGGCAGAACTCTCCAGACTTCTGGCTTGCCCATATTAAAGGTTCCCTCTGTCTGCTGATTATCAAATAAGGACAATGAGAACACTCCCTGTTTCTCAGACTCTGAAAAGCTTAGGCTTTACATCAATTATTTCATGTAAGTCTTGCAATAACTCTTCAGGGTAAGTACTAATATGTACTTTTTTTCAATGAGAAAGCTGAGGTTGAGGGAAATTAAGTTAAGTCCTTCAGGTCAGATGGCAAGAAGTGGCCGGACCAGGATTTGCACCCAGAACTGTCTGGTCCCAGAGTCTGCACCTGCATTGTCCAGTATGGCAGCCGGCAGACTTGTGGTATACTAAGTGGTAAAGAATCTGCCTGCCCATTCAGGAAGTTAAGAAATGCAGGTTCTGTCCCTGGATTGGGAAGATCCCCTGGAGAAGGAAATGGCAACTCACTCCAGTATTCTTGCCTGAAGAATCCCCACGGACAGAGGAGTCTGGCAGGAAACAGCCCATGGGGTCCCAAAGGTCTGGCATGACTGGGCAACTAGGCACACACACGCATAAAACTTAATAACTGATCTGCTACGTCAGGGGAAAGATTGAGGGCAGGAGGAGAAGGGGACGACAGAGGATGAGATGCTTGGATGGCATCACCACCTCAATGGACACGAGTTTGAGTAAGCTCCGGGAGATGGTGATGGACACGGGAGCCTGGCGTGCTGCAGCCCATGGGGTCGCAAAGAGTCAGGCATGACTGAGTGACTGAACTGACTGACTGATGTCAAGGGGAAGAAGATGGTATGGGCGTGGATTTGAGACTATGGATTTGAAGTTGAGGCGTGTGTGACTATTCAAATGTCATTGGGGATTAGTTAAAATTAAACAAGGTCGAGATTTCTCTGGCAGCCCAGTGATTAAGACTCTGTGCTTTGAATGCAAGTTCAACTCCTGGTCAGGAAACTAAGATCCCACATGCCATGAGGCACAGCCAAAAAAAAAAAAAAAATCTCTCCCATGCCAAGGCTATACAAATATATTTTTAAAATTCTTTTAAATTAAACAAAGTTAAAAATTCAGTTTCTCAGTGACAGTTGCCATGTTTCAAGTTCTTCATTGGTACCCGTGGCCAGTGTCTACCCTCCTGGACAGTGGAGACAGAACAGCCATCGGCACAGAGAGCTTTTGCATGGTATGGCTGTAGACATCCAGTCACTGCACTCTCACAATCTCTGGTGACCTTTCTGGAACTGCCATTGTCAGAGAATGCCTGGCTAATGGTCTCCCCGAGTTTGTCCTTGTGAGTACCACGAGCTGAGGTTCGGGACAGCGTTCCACAGGCTGGAGTGGCTCCAACCCTGACACCTGCGCCCAAGTGTCAGTCCTTGGTGGACACACCAAGGCCCTTGAAACTCGCAGGTCAGGGGCCTCTCCTCCCCTGCAGGGCCAGGGCCAGGTTTGCCAGGTGGAGCTGCACTTGGAGAAGCAGGCACTGCAGAGTGGCTTGCCAGCCTTTTCTGCTGCCGAGCTCTCTATAATCTAAAGTTTGGGGAAGATATTCTCCAACAAGGCTCAGAGGTCAGGGACAGCTTTCCAGAATCTTTCAAATGCCATGCCCTGGTGCTGCTGGTGTCCGAGGCGTTTCAGGTGAAGCCGGAGGCCTCTTTAGTGTCTGGGCAGGCTCTGTTGTGAGGTTTGTCTACATCCTGAATCCATCTGTTGTACCTGTAGATTTCCGGTGACTCAGATCTACAGCTCAGATAATAGGCGCTGACCTTTAATGAACACTTCAGCAAAATCTCACACATTCTCCCATCCTGCCCAAAGAGCTCCTCTCTGGCAAGCAGATACATCAGCAGAGTGCTCTGTGATTCTGGAGACACGTGCATCTCATTTAATTTCCACAACACTCTGAGGAAATTAGAAGCAGCTACCTAATTCTCTCTTTTTTAGAAATAATCAGGGAAGCTTCCCTGATGGCTCAGTGGGTTAAGAATCTGCCTGCGATACTCGAGACACAGGAGATGTAGGTTCGCTCCCTGGGTTGGGAAGATCCTCTGGAGGACGGAATGGCACCCATCCTAGGATTCTTGCCTGGAAAATCCCATGGACAGAGGCGGGCTACAGTCCGTGGGCTTGCAAAGAATTGGACATAACTGAGCGACTCTGCACGCTAGAAATAATAATGCCGATGCTAATATACAACAGGGCAAGGGGACTTGTTCCACATTCCTTGACTTCAAGTGGCGGAGTGAAGAGTCAGGTCTTTTTTCTGGTCCAGGATCCAGTGTTCTTACTGCCTGAACCCATTGAGTGATTGACTGATCGGTTGACTTGTTGATTGATTGACTACTGTGCTGGGTCTTAGTTGCAGCAAGTAAATTGTTAGTTGCAGCATGTGGGATCTAGTTCCCTGACCAGGGATCGAACCTGGGCCCCTGCGTTAGGACCATGGAGTCCTAGTCACTGGACCACCAGGGAAGTCCCTTAACCTATTTTTAAGATGAGGTGATGGAAAGATTGACGGACACACATAAGCTCGCATAACTGGCATCGTCAGAATTGCTGACAGGTGTTCATGGCCATTGCTTCTGAGCCTCATTCTGGATTGCACCACCCAGAAGTGCCCACGTGCCCACACTAGGAAGCAGCAGTGGAAAGGAGATTAATTAAGGCTCATGGGACCTGTTATCTTGGACAAGGACTGATACCATGTTTCAAATCTCAGAATGAAAATTCTTTGCTGTGATTAGCACTGTTGTGTCTTCCCCAAATAATGGTTATTAAAACTGAGATTTTTGAACTGAAGACCTAACTTTGAGCAGAAAGTCTCATTGTGTAGTAGGTTCTCTGAGTTCTGGAGGTGGATCCTCTTTCTTAATTTATGGAAGCCTTTTTGGGTATCACAGGAAGGCTGAAAAATCAACATTTCAACTTTCAAAAAAACCTGCATCAGAGCTGTGACTTAATGGATTGTATTGTTTTCTTATTCCTCAACACTGAGTGTCCAGTTGAATTTTCAGGATAGGGTTTAGCAATTTGTCTTTTCAGGCGTTAGAGAATCAAGATGGGCTGTTATGGAGGCTATTGGCTCTGGAGTCTCTCAGAACATGTGCTTCCCCACCACCCACACAGAGAAACGTCTGGCATCCATTATGTGTGTGTGTTTCCTAGAGTTTGCTTGTAAACACTGTGAAGCTTCTTTTGACTGTTAATTTGTGCAACTTTTGATTAGCCAACTACTACAAAGCTATATTTGTATTCAGTCTTCATCCAGGAGGCTCTCAGAGAGTTTTTTCTCCCCTGCTCTAACTTTGTATTGAACTATGACTTATATATACTAAGGGAAATACACAAATCACAACTCTACAGCTCAGTGAATGATCCTCAAGTTAACCACCTCCCAGATCATGTAACCACCTCCCAGATCATGTAACCACCTCCCAGATCATGTAACCACTCCCAGATCATGTAACCAGCCCCCAGATCAAGGCTGGGAGGTGGGGGAAAACATTACCAGCAGCAGGGCTTCCTCATAGTAAGAGGCATGGGCTCCAGTTTACACATGTGGTAAAACCATATGAACCAGCATGTTACCAAGTGTGGAGTTTGTTATAATTTGGATTTTAGTTTATCACCTATTAACTAATTTTTTAAAAATCTTAAGTTTCCATGTGTTTTGTTTTTTTAAAGCAATGTATGTCATCCACTTGAGTAGATACCAAGCATATTTGTAGAGGCATTTGTGATCTATAATTTTAAATATAAACTTGAACACACTTTTTTTTTGGGTACATGGACTCTACTAATGGCAGATTTTTTTTTACTTTAAAAGAAATTAAATTTTTATAATTTGTCAAGTTATAGCAATTCAGCTGAATTAGTAAATATATATATATATATATATATATGTGCTCAATAAATGTCCAGGAATGAATGAATAAATGAAAATTGGACAGGTTTAATTTATAGATAATAATTTGCTTACTCATCCACATATTCTTTCTGCAGCCTTACTTACTCCATTCACTTGGCAAATACATTTTATTTTTTCTATCAGTTAAAGCAATTGGTGTGGTTCCTTCTTTCAAAACATGGATTGCAGTATAGGAAGTAAGGCCTCATTTTTGTGTTCTGAAATTCAAATTGTTTGCTTATTCTACTGGCTTTGCACATTGGTTCAGATTCCTGTTGTTGTTGTTCAGTTGACAAGTCTTGCCTGACTCCTTGAGACCCCACTGACTGCAGCACTCCAGGGTTCCCTATCCCTCATCATCTCCTGGAGTTTGACTAAGTTCATGTCCATTGATTTGGTGATGCTATCCAACCATCTCATCCTCTGCCGTACCCTTCTCCTCTTGCTTTCAATCGTTCCCAGCATCAGGGTCTTTTCCAATGAGTTAGTTCTTTGTATCAGGTGGCCAAAATATTGGAGTTTCAGCTTCAGCATCAGTCCTTCCAATGAATATTCAGGACTGATTTCCTATAGGATGGACTCGTTGGATCTCCTTGCAGTCCAGGGTACTCTCAAGAGTCTTCTCCAGCACCATGGTTCAAAAGCATCAGTTCTTCAGTGCTCAGACTTCACTTTCCCTTTTCACTTTCATGCAGTGGAGAAGGAAATGGCAACTCACTCCAGTGTTTTTGCCTGGAGAATCCCAGGGACCGGGAAGCCTGGTGGGCTGCTGTCACACAGCAGCAGCAGCAGCTTTCTTTATGGTCCAACTCTCACTTCCATACGTGACTACTGCAAAAACCATAGCTTTGACTATATGGACCTTTATCAGGAAAGTGATGTCTTTTCTTTTTAACACACTGCTTAGGTTTGTCATAGCTTTCTTGCCAAAAAGCAACTGTCTTCTAATTTCATGGCTACAGTCACCATCCTCAGTGATTTTAGAGCCCAAGAAGAGGAAATCTGTCACTGCTTCCACCTTTCCTCCTTCGTTTGCCATGATCTTAGTTATTTTAATATTGAGTTTTAAGCCAGCTTTTTCATTCTCTTCCTTCATCCTCATCAAGAGGCTCTTCAGTTCCTCTTCTTTTTTGCCATATGGGTGGTGTTTTCTGTGTATATGAGATTATTGATATTCCTCTTCACAATCTTATTCCAGCTTGTGCTTCAACCAGTCTGGCATTTCACATGATGTACTCTGCAAATAAGTTAACTAAGCAGGCTGACAATATACAGCCTTGACGTACTCCTTTCCCAATTTGGAAACAGTATTTTGCTCCATGTCCAGTTCTGTTTGCTCTTGACCCGCATACAGGCTTCTCAGGAGGCAGGTAAGGTGGTCTGGTATTCCCATGTCTTTAAGAATTTTCCAGTTTGTTGTGATCCACACAAAGATGTTAACATAGTCAATGAAACAGAGGTAGATGTTTTTCTGCAATTCCCTTGCTTTCTCTATGATCCAACGGATGTTGACAGTTTGATCTCTGGTTCTTCTGCCTTTTCCAAAACCAGCTTGAACATCTGAAAGTTCTCAGTTCACATAATGCTGAAGTCTAGCTTGAAGGATTTTGAGCATAACCTTACTAGCATGGGAGATGAGTGCAATTGTCTGGTGGTTTGAACAGGAGAAGGCAATGGTACCCCACTCCAGTACTCTTGCTTGGAAAATCCCATGGATGGAGGAGCCTGGTGGGCTACAGTCCATGGGGTTGCTAAGAGTCGGACAGGACTGAAGTGACTTAGCAGCAGCAGCAGCCCTTCTTGGAAACCGGGATGAGGATTGACCTTTCCCAGTCTGGTGGCCACTGCTGGTTTTCTAAATTTGCTGACAGATTGAGTGCAGCATTTTAATAGCACCATCTTGTAGGATTTTACATAGCTCTGCTGGAATTCCATCACCTCCACTAACTTTACTGGCAGCAGTGCTTCGTAAGGCCCGCTTGACTTCACACTCCACAATGTCTGGCTCTGGGTGAGTGGCCACACCGTCATGGTTAACTGGGTCATTAAGATCTTTTTTGTGTAGTTCTTCTGGGTATTCTTGCCATCTCTTCTTGATCTCTTCTGCTTCTTTTAGGTCTTTGTCGTTTCTGTCCTTTATTGTGCCCATCTTTAGATGAAATATTCCTTTGATTTTACCAGCTTTCTTGAAGAGATCTCTAGTCTTTCCCCTTTTGCTGTTTTCCTCTATTTCTTTGCACTGTCCATTGAAGAAGGCCATCTTGTCTCTTCTTGATACTCTCTGGAACTCTGCACTTGGTAGGGTATACCTTTCCCTTCCTCCCTTGCTTTTCGTGTCTCTTCTTTCCTCAACTATTTGTAAAGCTTCCTCAGACAACCACTTTGCCTTCTTGCATTTCTTTTTCTTTGGTATGGTTTTGTTTGCTGCCTCCTGTACAATATTCCAAACCTCTATTCATAGTTCTTCAGGCACTCTGTTTACTAGATCTAATCCCTTGAATCTATTCATCACCACCACTGTGTATTCATAGGGGATTTAAGTCATACCTGACTGGCCTAGTGGTTTTCCCCATTTTCTTTAGTTTAAGCCTGAATTTTGCTATAAGGAGCTGATGATCTGAGCCACAGTCAGCTCCCGGTGATCTCTAGTCTTTCCCCTTCTGCTGTTTTCCTCTATTTCTTTGCACTGTCCATTGAAGAAGGCCATCTTGTCTCTTCTTGCTACTCTCTGGAACTCTGCACTTGGTAGGGTATACCTTTCCCTTCCTCCCTTGCTTTTCGTGTCTCTTCTTTCCTCAACTATTTGTAAAGCTTCCTCAGACAACCACTTTGCCTTCTTGCATTTCTTTTTCTTTGGTATGGTTTTGTTTGCTGCCTCCTGTACAATATTCCAAACCTCTATTCATAGTTCTTCAGGCACTCTGTTTACTAGATCTAATCCCTTGAATCTATTCATCACCACCACTGTGTATTCATAGGGGATTTAAGTCATACCTGACTGGCCTAGTGGTTTTCCCCATTTTCTTTAGTTTAAGCCTGAATTTTGCTATAAGGAGCTGATGATCTGAGCCACAGTCAGCTCCCGGTCTTGTTTTCGCTGACTGTATAGAGCTTTTCCATCTTCAGCCACAAAGAATGTAATCAATCTGATTTCAGGATTGACTATTTGGTGATGGCCTCATGTAAAGTGTTTTTTTGTGTTGTTAAAAAAAGGGTGTTTGCTATGACAAGTGCATTCTCTTGGCAGAATTCTGTTAGCCTTTGCCCTGCTTCATTTTGTACTCCAAGGCCAAACTTGCCTGTTACTCCAGGTATCTCTTGACTTCCTACTTTTGAGTGCTGAAGAATTGATGTTTTTGAACTGTGGTGTTGGAGAAGACTCTTGAGAGCCCCCTTGGACTGCAAAGAGATCAAACCAGTCAATCCTAAAGGAAATCAACTCTTAATATTTATTGGAAGGACTGATGCTGAAGCTCCAATACTTTGGCCACCTGATGCTAAGAACTGATTCACTGGAAAAGCCCCTGATGCTGGGAAAGATTAAAGGCAGGAGAAGAAGGGGATGACAGAGGATGAGATGGTTGGATGGCATCAGTGGACTCAATGGACATGAGTTTGAGCAAGCTCCAGGAGTTGGTGATGGACAGGGAAGTCTGGTGTGCTACAGTCCGTGGGGTTTCAAAGAGCCAGACATGACTGAGTGACTGAACTGAACAGACTGACAAACAGATCTTTAATACAAATGCTCCAGATTCTTCTGTTTAGAAACAGGGATACTGAAGCACAAAGAGATGAAGTGACACATACAAGGCCACATGGACTTACTCCATTTGAACACAGGGGTGTTAGGTAAGATTTTGACCAAGGTAGCCTTGCCTAAGCCTGAAAGGCAACATATTGTGAAGTGGCACAAATTGCCTGGCCTGATGGAAAGTCTTACAAAAGGTGGAGATTTCCTGGGCCATGATTCCACATTAGAGAAGCTGGTATTATTAAAAATATTATAATACTTATAGGCAAAGAACTCTTGGCCCGTGACGGCATTTGCTATTGTGTCCAGGAATTCTATTCTCAATGTAAAAAACAAAGTCATACAACTAGGACACAAAGGCTAGTGAAGCAAGCCAAGAATAACTGTTTCAGAAATATGGTTGGAAAACATAGGAGACAATTTAACAAAGGTTGGGGTGTGATTCAGTTCAACGATTTCCTTAGCAATCACTATAATCTCTCATGGAATGATCCAGAAAACAAACTATTTAATGTTTCATGCCCCAAACAAAAAGACACCCCCCGCAATCCAGAGTCTCTTGACCATGCTGAGCAAAGTACAGGGAAACTAGTTCTCATTTCTCTAAGACAAAAATGCCATCATCAGAACTTCTCTGGTGGTCCAGTGGCTAAGACTCTTTGCTCCCAGTGCAGTAGGCCTGGGTTCAATCCCTGCTCAGGGCACTAGATCCCACATTCCTTAACTGAAAAAAAAAAAAAAAAAAAACAAAAAACGCCACCATTGAGAGCTTAAAGAACATGCAGGGTGATTTCTCAGGAAACAGGTAGAGTGTAAGAAACAGGTTGAAGGTCCCCAGCCCAGTGGCCACCAAAACAGAGCTCAGAACCTGAGACTAGCTGGCTCCTTGTGTGTCCCTGCTTAATTCTCTTTCCACTGACCTTGGGCAGAAATGAGGTCCTCTGGGCTGTGAAGACACCGGCACCACATTGGGCCCATCTCAGAGGCTCTGCTGAGTGGGGAAGTCCCTCCCAGTTACTGAGCAAGGGCTGTGGGGCTGACCTCTCTAGAGACACGGCAGACGGTTCCTAGGTCTTAAAACTGCTCTTAGCACAAGGAAACCAGTCTCCTTCACTGCTTCCTCAATGGGGTAAACCAGTGGGCCTGATTTGGGCTTGAATTAATACTGATTTTGTTTCCTTCAAGAAGATAGGCAGTGATATCCTTCATCCAAAAAAGGAAACTCATTTTTTTTAACAACTTACTGACCAGAGACATATTAATACGTCTTTTGTTATCCACATCGATGGCCACAGGCATTAGTCTCTGCAAAAATCCCCTGGTCAGTAATGTATTAAAATGAGAGTGAAGGAAAGTGTTAGTTGCTCAGTCCTGTCTGACTCTTTGCGACCCCACGGATGGTAGCCTGCCAGGCTCTTCTGTCCGTGGGATTCTCCAGGCAAGAATGCTGGAGTGGGTTGCCATTCCCTTCTCCAGGGGAGTTCCCCACTCAGGGATCGAACCCGTGTCTCCTCCATTGCAGGCAGATTCTTTACCGTCTGAGCTACCAGGGAAGCCCTCAATGTGTTAAAATAGCCTTTTCAATTCCTAAGGACTCCATGTTTGAAGTACACTGCCAATCCCCTCTCATCTTTGTGCCCTGAATATGTAAGTATCCCTTTAAGTGTTCTCTAACCCTCCTTCTCCAGACTAAATGAGCCCATGTCTTTCCCTTTGCAGAGAAAGGTGAACTCTTCGTACCTTCTCCCAGTCACTTTGATGTCGTCTACCTGAACCCAGACAGGCAGGCTGTGGTTCCTTGCCGAGTGACCGTCCTGTCGGCTAAGGTCACCCTCCACAGGGAGTTCCCGGCCAAGGAGATCCCAGCCAACGGAACCGACATCCTCTACGACCTGAAGAGAGGCTTTGTGTATCTGCAGCCTCACTCCGGCCACCAGGGGGTGGTCTACTGCAGGGCGGAGGCGGGGGGCCAGTCTCAGATCTCCGTCAAGTACCAGCTGCTCTACGCCGAGGGTAAGCCCTTCCGGGGCGAGACGCGAGCCCCTTCCGGCTGGTCAGTGTTGGGTACGGCTGCTCCAGTGATGGCGGGAGAGTAGGAGGCACAGATGGCTGTTCTTAAAGGCTCCTCTCCAGCACTCTCATTTCTAGAATGTTCTACTTTCTTGCCTATGATTCCCCCTGCCCCCAACTCCCTTCTCTTCAGCTCCTTCCAGCGTGCTCTCTGGTCCAGGCTCCGTGGGCATGATCAGCATCAGGCTCACATCCCCACGGCGTCCTCCCGCACTCTCCATCCTGGCTGCCGGCGCCAGGGGCGCGGGGTGGGGGGCGCCTCCCCCGACCTCCGGGAGAGAAGGCTCCCTGGCCAGCCCTGCGAGGGAGGAGAGGAGGGACTCTTCCCTGTTTTCACTCGGAGCAGTCTGACATGAGCCTGGTTGATGGTCCTCATGTGAGGCAGAGTGCCCTGCAGCCGTGTTCCTGCCCAGGCATCTCTGCGATAGGGTGGTGGCCCCAGAGCTGACTGCTCTCGAGATGGGAATTTGGGCTCCTTCATGACTGTGGGTCTCAGCCCTGGGGCTTATTCATGAGGCCACAGCTTCCAACACTGCTGTCAAATAACTCTCTCAAGCCTCCTTTCGCCACCCTCCGCTGCAGCCATCTCTCTCCTCCATCACAGCCAGACTCCATGAAAGAGCCCTCCCGGGGCCCCAGCGGGGTGCTCCCACCCGGCTCCTCAGTCTTCTCCCCTAGCTCCACCAAAGCAGCCTTGGCCGAAGGGCCTCCCAGGCCATCAAGTTCAGCAGAGAACTTTCTGTCTTCGTCCTTCTAGATTTTACTTCGCCTACATAAACCTCCCTCTTCCCTGGTCCCATTTCCCCCTGCTTCTTCAGCCACAGCATTCTAATTATCTTTGTCAGCTCTTTGCCTCTTGCAAGCTTTTTCTTTTTTTAATTTTTATTGGAGTATAGTTGATTTACAATGCTGTCTAGTTTCAGATTCAGATGTACAGCAAAGTGAATCAGTTACAGGTATACATATACCCAATCCTTTTTAGATAGATTCTTTTCCCATATAGGGCATTACAGAGTATTGAGTAGAGTTCCCTGCAGGGAAACTATACAGTAGGTCCTTATTAGTTATCTATTTTATATATAGTAGTGTGTATATGTCAATTCCAATCTCCCAATTTATCCCTCCCCTACCTTTTTCCCCTAGTAACCATAGATTATTTTTTTTTACATCTGTGACTCTTATTTCTGTTTTGTAAATAACTTCACTTGTAACATTTTTCTAGATTCCACATATAAGTGATATCATATGATATTTGTCTTTGTCTGACTTTACTCGGTATGACAATCTGTAAGCCCATCCATTTTGCTGCAAATGGCATTATTCTTTTTAACTGCTGAGTAATATTCCATTGTATATCTATGTTCCACATCTTCTTTATCCATTCCTCTGTCAATGACACTTAGGTTGCTTTTATATCTTGACTATTGTAAATAGTGCTGCAGTGAATAACTGGGTCCTTTATCTTTTTGAATTATGGTTTTCTCTGGATATGTGCCCAGAAGTAGGATTGCTGTGTCATTTGGTAGTTCTATATTTAGTTTTTTAAAGAAATATCCCTACTGTTCTCCATAATGGTTGTAAGAGTTTACATTCCCATCAGCAGAATAGGAGGGTTCCTTCTCCACAGCCTCTCCAGCATTTCTTGTTTGTAGATTTTTTGATGATGGCCATTCTGACTGGTGTGAAGTGATACCTCATTGTACTTTTGATTTGCATTTCACTAGTAAACAGTGATGTTGAACATTTTTTCATGTGCTTTTTGGCCATCTATATGTCTTGGAGACGTGTGTATTCAGATCTTCTGCCCATTTTTTATTGGGTTCTTTGTTATTTTAATAAGGCATTGCATGAGCAGATTGTATGTTTTGGAAATTAATCCTTTGTCAATCACTTTGCAGATATTTTGTCCCATTTTGTGGGTTTTTTTTTCATTGTGTTTATGGCTTCCTTTGCAAAAGTTTAGGTTTAATTAGGCCCTATTTATTTATATTTGTTTTTTTGTTACTCTAGGAGGTGGATCAAAAAAGATCTTGCTGTAATTTATGTCAGAGAGTGTTCTGCCTGTGTTTTCCTCTATGAGTTTTATAGTATCCAGACTTACATTTAGGTCTTTAATGCATTTTGAGTTTATTTTTGTGTATGGTGTTAGGAGGTGTTCTAATTTCATTCTTTTACATGTAGCAACCCAGTTTTCCCTTACTACTTATTGAAGAGACAGTCTCTCCTCCACTGTATAGTCTTGCCTCCTTTGTCATGGATTAGGTGACCATAGGTGCTTGGGTTTATCTCTGGACTTTCTGTCCTATTCCATTGATCTATATTTCTGTTTTTGTGTCAGAATCATATTATTTTGATTACTGTGATTTTGTAGTAAAGTCTGAAGTCAGGGAGGCTGATTCCTCCAGTTCCATTTTCCCTCCTCAAAATTGCTTTGGCTATTCAGGGTCTTTTGTGTTTCCATACAAATTTTAAAGTTTTTTGTTCTAATTCTGTGAAAAATGCCTTTGGTAATTTGATAGGAATTGCATTTCTATCCATAGATTGCTTTGGGTAGTACAGTCATTTTGACAATGACATGGTATATCTCTCCTTCTCTATGTGTCATTTTTTATTTTTCATCAGCATCTTATGGGGCTTCTCTGGTGGCTCAGATGGTAAAGAATCTGCCTGCAATGGAGGAGACTTGGGTTCAAAGATCCCCTGGAGAAGGGCATGGCAACTCACTCCAGTATTCTTGCCTGGAGAATCCCAAGTTCAGAAGAGCCTGGTGGGCTACAGTCCATAGGATCGCAAAGAGTTGGACATGACTGAGCTACTAACACTTTCACTTTCACACTTTTCAGCATCTTATAGTTTTCTGAATACAGGTCTTTTGCTTCCTTAGGTAAGTTTATTGCTAGGTATTTTATTCTTTTTGATGTGATGGTAAATGGGATTGTTTCCTTAATTTCTCTTTCTGATCTCTCATCGTTAGTATATGGGAAAGCAATAGATTTCTGTGTATTTTTATAATTCTACAAGTTTACCAAATTCATTGATGGGCTCTAGTAGTTTTCTGGTAGTGTCTTTAGGGTTTTGTAGTTTAGTATCTTGTCATCTGCAAACAGTGATAGTTTTACTTCTTCTTTCTTTCAGTTTAGATTTGTTTTATTTCTTCTCTGCTGTGGCTAGGACTTCCAAATCTATGCTAAAGAATAGTGGTGAGACGAAACATCCTTGTCTTGTTCCTGACCTTACTGGAAATGCTTTCAGTTTTTCACCACTGAGAATGGTGTTAGTTGTGGGTTTTTCACATATGGCCTTTATTATGTTGAGATAATATAATAATTACCTATGCCCACTTTCTGGACAGTTTTTTTTTTTAAATCATAAATGGGCATTGAATTTTGTCAAAAGCTTTTTCTGCATCTATTGAGATGATCATATGGTTTTTATTTAGTTTGTTAATATGATGTATCACATTAATTTGCATTCATTGAAGAATCCTTGAATCCCTGGAATAAATCCCACTTGATCATAGTGTATGATCCTTTTAATGTGTTGTTGGATTTGGTTTGAAAGTATTTTGTTGAGGATTTTTATGTCTATGTTCATCAGTAATACCAGTCTGTATTTTTCCTTTTTTGTGATATCTTTGTCTAGTTTTGGTACCAGGGTGATGGTGGCCTGATAGAATGAGCTGCCTCTGCTAGCTTTTAAATGTTGGAGATTCCCCCAGGCACTTTCTTTGTCTGTTCTCCTGCTCCTCCTGGGTGGTCTCGACCATAGCCACACGCTGCTGCATATTTGTGTACCAGTTGCTCCCGGGGGGAATGGATGTGGCCTGGATCGCCAACTTTGTGTACCCAACTGTCTCTCTAACATCTGCACTGAGCTGCCTCACAGGCCCTTTCCTGAGCTCCGGGCCTTCCTCCCAGGCCTGGTTCTTCAGTTGCCCTCATCCCAGTGATGGTGCTGCAGTTCCAGGGTGCAGGAACCGAAACACTCCCAGCTCCTCCCAGTCATTTTGACTCATTCCATCAAAGCCCTTGAATTCTGCTGTCCATCCTACTGCAAAAACAGTTCAACTATCATCACTTCTTCCTTTGTCTAACATGAGTACCTTTCCAATTGATCTCTTCCATGCCTACACTTTCTCCATCTTCCACCCAGTAACTGATTATTGGTCGAATTAAAACCATTCTGTGGGTTAAATGAACCACTGAACTAATGAACCTCTGAACTAATGAACTTTTCCTAGAACCAAAGTCAAAATCTTCCATATGGCTTGAAAGGTCTTGCAGGGCTGGCCTCTGCCCTCCCCAGAGTTCCCCTCTACTCCCCTTGGGGCCTGTCTGCTGGTCCCTCCCTTTTTCTCTGGAGGCCTTCATGCCTTAAGGAAACCTTCATCCTTCTCAGACCATCCTGAACTTCCGTGGCACTCTGGGCCTCTCCTGTTCTTTCCACAGCTCAGGTTCTAAACCCACCACACAGTGACCTATTGAGGGTGCACCTCCTCTGCTGGAATGGAGGTCCTGGGGCTCAGAGACCATGTCTGGCTGGTTCCCTACCTTAGCCTCCCCTCCCAGCATGTTCCTGGATCCATGCTGCCCTCGAAATTACTCGAGTGGACTGAGCCTGATGAAGAATGTTGTCTCTGCAATGCCATGAAGGCGAGATCCCGCACGCTCTTCTTGCAAGCGTCTCTCCCGTTGGTGGATTCTGACTTGCTCTTTTCCTCCTGAGGCTGCCGAGCCATACGCCTGTCTGTCTGTCTTCCCCATCAGTGGTCCTCCCTCCAGACCACCTTCTCTTCCTTCCCCTTGTTCTGCTCCCAAACCCCTTCTTCTCTCTCCACCTTTTCATTCACACAGGCTCCTCGCAGATCTTCTGGGCTTGTCTCATTACAAGTGGAATGTCTGGGGGTCTCTGGATGTCCACCCCATTTTGGACCACCAAGGTAGACAGAGAAGAGGTGTCATAAAACCCCAAGTAGTGGACAGAGCAGGTTGGATGCTAGTTGGGCAGCTGAAGAAAGGCAAGGATGTCTCATATCTGCCCAGAGAACACATCTGTCGGTTTGTGTCTGCCACCCTTGCCCATGGATGTCATCTCACATCACTGTCCTCTGCTCACTTCCAGTTCCCAGGGGCCCTCCATCAACGACTATCTTGGCATCCTCGAACAAGGTGAAGGGCGGGGATGATGTGAGCGTCCTCTGCACAGTCCTGGGGGAGCCAGATGTGGAGGTGGAATTCAAGTGGACCTACCCAGGGCAGAAGGTAAGCATGGCCTGGCCTCGGCCAGCTGCTGTAGTTTTTAGTTCCCTGTTCACCCCCAGTGATGAGGACCGTCGCTTAAGACACTTGAGAGACGCGTGGAGCCCTGGTAGGGCCAGAACTTGCTGGTTTGCTGCTGAAATGTTTCAATATGTTTATATTGGGTAGCCCAAAAAGTTCATTCAGGTTTTTCCCTGTTACAGAAAAACCCAAAGGAACTTTTTGGCCAAGCCAATAAATGGCTTTTTTTTTTTTTTTAAAGAACAGGGAAAAGTGACTGAGTTCCATTAGGTAATTTAGTCAATGTACCCTCTTTTCTTCATGAACCCAAAGGAAAGGGACAGGGGCATGAACAGGAAAGGAGGGGGCCTCCTTTCTTCAGCCCCAACGTCAATTTGCAGTCTTAACTTTGGGTTAGTTGGAGGCCAATCTACCTTCCTTCTGGAGTCCTTTAGCCTTTTCCATGTAAAAGTTGGTCCCCAGGGCAAAGAACTCTGAGCAGACATCCACCAAGTCGGCATGTAAAACCCAGGACTTGGAAAAGGTGCCGTGAGGCCGAGATTATCTTAAAATAGACTTGCCATAAACGCAGCTCCAGCACATACAGCCGTGGGCCTGTTCTGCTCACCAAAATAGACAGCCTTGCTACCAACATGGAACAATCCCCTTGATGCCAGAAGAGATCTGGACCTGGCATCCTAAGATGTACTTGGCAGCCAATACGCTTCTGGTCGAAGGGCTGCGATTGGTGGAAAATAACTCTTCCTGGAGAAGGGTGCTTTCCCAGTGCCAGGTACTTGTTTCTAAAGTGTTGTCCCATTTAGAAAACATGAATAGCTTGCATGAGAGGTTTTTTGGTTTCTTTACATTGCTAATTATTAGCAGAAAGGGTACATTGCTAATTATTAGCAGAAAGGGTATTAATTCAGTAATACTGTAAATATTATGATTGTGTTAAACTAATTCAGAAGATACTACTTATCACTGAAGTTGGAGGAAGCATCTCAGAAGTGACCATCTCACTTTCTAGAAATAGGGAGTGAAGTCACCTCGGGTATAATATTATCCATCCCGGGCACAGTTTTCCGCCCACTGCAGTCCTAGGGCACATTTGACTAATCAAGTCTCCCTCCCCCAAATCTGGACAGTTGAGAGCTCATATTCATTTACAAGTGAGTGCTTCAGGCTTCTAAATTCTGTGAATAAGAACCTCTGCACCAAGGGGTGAAGGTGAGCAGTGTCAACAGCAGAGCGGTGGAAAAATTTATCTGTATCTTTATGCCTAATACCAGCCCCACATTCTTGAAGTTCCAAAAGAGTAAAATTTGTATTAAGTAGAAACTTGAAGAGAAAGGGCAGGAAGAGAGAGCCAAACAGCATAATGAAATTCAAGACCCTGCTTGGAAAAAAAATGCAGCCTAAACTGACTAGACAGTGTCAGAGCTCCCATGAGCTGCGCATACCAAATAGTCCTGTAGGAGCATGTGTTTTGCGCTTTGAAAGGGATACTCAGCCGTGTCAGATGAATGGGAGCTGTTGAGAGCAGCGTGT
Source organism: Aepyceros melampus (assembly GCA_006408695.1). NCBI lineage: Eukaryota > Metazoa > Chordata > Mammalia > Artiodactyla > Bovidae > Aepyceros > Aepyceros melampus. The sequence goes on from SJXQ01008112.1 coordinate 449,068, forward strand.
GGTTTGTGCTCCAGTCCCCGTGGGTGTCGTTCAACAGGATGAAAGGCCCGTGACGATTCAGGACTCCTGGCGGCTGATCCATAGAGGATTCGGGCACACCACAAGGATCTCCCAGAGTGTCCTGAGCATTGAAGACTTTGAGACCATTGACGCAGGTTATTACATTTGCACTGCTCAGAATCTCCAAGGACAGACCACAGTAGCCACCACTGTGGAGTCTTCCTGACTTGGAAGATGAAGTATAAATGAACTGATGGAAGCCCACTGGGGTGCACAGCCAGCTCTGGGGCTCTTTGTCTTTGCCAGGGCCAAACCCCAGGCCCTGCCTTGTGAGTCAGACCCAGACCTCCAAACTAAAAGGAAGTCATCGGTCTAATTTTAGAAGCGTTAACTCTCCTAGCAGAAAGCATGTATTCTGACTGCTGACCTACGTATATGCATTTCTAGTGTTTCTACTCAGAAGGCATATATGTAAACAACTTTATATAATCATTTTCTATTAAAGGAGCAAGTTTTTGTAAAAAGTAAAAAAAAAAAAAAAAAGAGGGCTAAGTGCTCGTTGTTTTTGGTTGGTTTGAAGTACATCCAGAAGCACTCATTGGCAGCAATGTTTGAGTCAATACCTAATATTCCCTTTGGGATCTAACCACACTATGAGAGAATCTAAAAATGTAGTGATTTTATATATATAGTTCAACTACACATGAACTATTGTATGATATGAAGTATCAAAAAATATTATAGAAACTTTTTTTTTTAACTGCTGCACTCAGAATTACTAGTTCTAGATTAGACATTTAAGAGCAGCATTTTTTTTGTTGTTTTAAAGATTATTTATATAGGTTGTACTGGGTCTTCACTGCTGCACGTGGGCCTTCTCTAGTTGTGGGGAGCAGGGGCTGTTGTTCATTGCACTGACTTCTCGTTGCGGTGGTTTCCCTCTCTCATTGAGGAGCATGGGCTTAGCTGCTTTGCGGCATGTAGGATCTTCCCCAAACAGGTTATCAGAACAGTGTCTCTTGCATTGCAAGGTGGATTCTTAACTACTGGACCATCAAGGAAGCCCAGCATGTGTTTTTAAATCTTTAACTTTCAATATAAAATAGATGCACAGGTTAAGGAAGATTCCACTTTGTTTACGCTTATTTTTACCATCTTCAAAATATGTAGACTGTAGCTGTTCCAATTTCTTATACAGCATAAATTATTATTAAAACCAGTAAAAGTTTATTATGTCTCAAATACCCATAGCTTTGAATTTAGAAAATCTTGAGGTCTAGCTCTGGGAGCTAAATTTCAGCTCATGTCCAATTTTGTGGTTGTAATGGAAATTCCTAGGAAATAGGTTAAGAGGAGACAATTCCTATGGTTCAAACTAGATAACACTTTGGAGAGTGAACTATGTCAGAGGATGCAACCTTTATATTGAATATTCCAGCATTATTTATTTAAAGTAAAATATTTTCCATCACTCCAAACTGAGCACAACTATGGTTGTTTCCACACTCATATTTTTATGACGTGCCAACATTTTGCACCCTAAGTGGTAACATTTGTTTTTAAGATAATGTTAAAGTTCTGCTTTGTTTCCTCTCTCATTGTCTCCCATTCTCTGAAGGCGTTTTGTATTAACTGTGTCAGAATGATTACCCCAGAACCTAAATGCATGGAGGACACAGGGGACAGCACAAGATTTACCATGTGCAGGGAATGGATGGCAAACCCCACTTTGGCTAATGACGTTGAGGACAGCTTGGAAAGTGAGCAGAGAGAGATTCCAGGAGGTGGCAGTGAACCTACGTTCCCACTTATCAGAAATGAACATGGAAGGTTACATACATAGTCAAGTGTCAGAGATAAAAGACTTTAGACACAATCACTAGCAAAACAAAACAAACAATGCATCATGAATATCAGTCCATTTGGTCAGTTCAGTTGTTCAGTTGTGTCTCTTTGCGACCCCATGGACTGCAGCACGCCAGGCTTCCCTGTCTCTTGCTCAGACTCATGTCCATTGAGTCAGTAATGCCATCCAACCATCTCATCCTCTGTCATCCTCTTCTCCTCCTGCCTTCAGTCTTTCCCAGCATCAGGGTCTTTTCAAATGAGTCAGTTCTTCGGCTCAGGTGGCCAAAGTATTGGAGCTTCAGCTTCAGAACCAGTCTTTCCAATGAATATTCAGGACTGATTTCCTATAGGATTGACTGGTTGGATCTCCTTGCACTCCAAGGGACTTTCAAGAGTCTTCTCCAACACTACAGTTCAAAAGCATCAATTCTTTGGCACTCAGCTTTCTTTATGATACAGCTCTCACATCCATACATCTACTACTGGAAAAACCATAGCTTTGACTAGACTGACCTTTGTTGGCAAAGTAATGTCTCTGCTTTTTAATATGCTGTCTAGGTTGGTCATAGCTTTCCTTCCAAGGAGCAAGCATCTTTTAATTTCATGGTTGCAGTCACCATCTGAAGTGATTTTGGAGCCCCTCCAAAATAAAGTCACTGTTTCCATTGTTTCTCTGTCTATTTGCCATGAAGTAATGGGACCAGATGCCATGATTTTTTTGAATGTTGAGTTTTAAGCCAACTTTTTTCACTGTCCTCTTTCATGTTCATCAAGAGGCTCTTTAGTTCTTTGCTTTCTGCCATAAGGGTGGTGTCATCTGCATATCTGAGGTTATTGATTTTCTCCTGGCAATCTCGATTCCAGCTTGTGCTTCATCCAGCCTGGCATTTCACATGATGTACTCTGCCTATAAGTTAAATAAGCAGGGCAACAATATACAGCCTTGACGTACTCCTTTCTCGATTTGGAACCAGTCTGTTGTTTGATGTCCACTTCTAACTGTTGCTTCTTGACCTGCATACAGATTTCTTAGGAGGCAGGTAAGGTAGTCAGGTACTGCCATCTCTTTAAGAATTTTCCATAGTTTGTTGTGATCCACACAGTTGAAGGCTTTAGTGTAGTCTATGAAGCAGAAATAGATGTTTTTCTGGAACTCTCTTGCTTTGTCGATGACCTATCAGATGTTGGCAATTTGATCTCTGGTTCCTCTGCTTTTTAAATCCAGCTTGGACATCTGCAAATTCTCGGTTCACGTGCTATTGAAGCCTGGCTTGGAGAAATCTGAGCACTGCTTTGTAGAGTATGTGTAAGTGACAACTCAAAGATCCACCTCTAGTGGCCTGAATCTGTTACTATAGGGGTTATTTGTAAAGGCATTGAATGTCAGCTATGCTGATTAGTAAATACTGACAGCACAAACTTGACACATGCAGGGAGAGAGAAAAAAGCCACAGTTTTTCCTTCTATTTCCCCCAATGTATTAGAACTGGGGGAGGTAATAAGTGATGTTTTGAAAAGAGACTGAAATGCAACTTGGAGAAGAGCTGGACAAGCCACATTTTCTTCTCACTGGCTGGCTATTTTGCTGTCTTCCCCAGGAGAATTCCTCAAAGGTATGTGAAAATTTAGCATTATCTCCCCAGCCTGCTCTATTAGCAAGTTCTAGTCGTCCATAAGTACCTAATCCTATTTTTCCCAGTTATGTCAGCTATTGACCCTTTTTTGTTTTTTAATCTCTCTAGGATGTCCCCAAATTTGTACTTTTGGAGCCAGGTCCTGGTTTATTTGGAAAAGTGGTCAGCACCTTGAAGATGAGCTGGCTTTGGCAAAGTATATTCTTTGTCCCAGAGAAAAGTAAGGAGTGGAAGGTTTGCTTTTGTGGCTCTGGATGAGGGAGGGAGGGGATGAGGATGGAAGAGAACAAGCCAGTTGAAATCACTGAGAATAGCTCAGATCAAGCTAAAAATAAGGCATCAGTTATGTCAGCTATTGACCCTTTTTTGCTTTTTAATCTCTCTAGGATGTCCCCAAATTTGTACTTTTGGAACCAGGTCCTGGTTTATTTGGAAAAGTGGTCAGCACCTTGAAGATGAGCTGGCTTTGGCAAAGCATATTCTTTGTCCCAGAGAAAAGTAAGAAGGAGGTGGAAGGTTTGCTTTTGTGGCTCTGGATGAGGGAGGGACGGGATGAGGATGGAAGAGAACAAGCCAGTTGAAATCACTGAGAATAGCTCAGATCAAGCTAAAAATAAGGCAGAGAGCAATCCATGGGTACTGCTCTTTCTTTATCCAGATTTTTTTCTTTCTTTTCTTTTCAAGCAAAAAGTTCAGTTCAGTTGCTCAGTCGTGTCCGACTCCTTAGGGTTCTGCATTTGCTCATAGCCTGAGAAAATGGATTGTAGTATTTCACGTCCACATGGGTAAGTTAAAAAAAAAAATTTTAGCTAGTTTCGACTGACACAGCTGAACAGTGAAAAGCTGCCAACAAGTTATTCAAAGGGATACAGAGAAGGTACAGACTCGGGCAAGTCAGAGCTGTTGCTGTGGGCCCCTCTTCCCCACCAGGGCAGAGGGCCGAGCTGGCCGGTAGTAAAGAATCCTCACTCCAGCAACTATTGCTCTTCCTTCTATGGCTTCTGCATAGATGTCTACACTGACGACTGCTTGACGAACACGTCTCCAGAGGTGCTCAGCTCAACACACACCAAGGGAGGCAGCGGCCAACACATAACACTCGGGTCCATCCACTCCATCCACACAGCCCCAGTCAGACCAAAAGAAAGATTACGAGAAGGTGTCTGTGGTGAAGGTTATATAAATTACAAAGGTTATATAAGGTTACAAAGGTTATATAAATCTTTATCTTAACAGGCCCCTGAGAGTTTTCCCCTTTACCCATAGGTGGAAAAGGCAATGACAAGGTTTTTCCCGCTCTGTAAGTG